>JACXGM010016444.1:0-20459 GCA_016801145.1 Umbra pygmaea | reverse complement strand
CTCTGAGACTATCACAGAGCAGGTGCATTTATACGGAGACTTGATTACACACAGGTGGATTCTATTTATCATCATTAGTCATTTAGGTCAACATTGGATCATTCAGAGATCCTCACTGAACTTCTGGAGAGAGTTTGCTGCACTGAAAGTAAAGGGGCTGAATAATTTTGCTCGCCCAAATTGTCAGTTTTTTATTTGTGAAAAAGTTTGAAATATCGAAAAAATTTCGCTCCACCTCATGATTGTGTCCCACTTGTTGTTGCTTCTTCACAAAACATTACAGTTTTATATCTTTATGTTTGAAGCCTGAAATGTGGCAAAAGGTTGAAAAGTTCAAGGGGGCCGAATACTTTCGCAAGGCACTGTTTATTAGCCAATGCCACCAAATTGAAAAGTTTGTCGTTGTGTGTCGTTGTGTGTCGTTGTTTGTCGTTGTGTGGTCAAAATGTTTAGATGTTTTTTCACCATAGTAGTCAACCCTGGAAATAGTTGTTATTCACAAATTTTATTTTTGTTCCACTTTTTTGTTGACACTGATTGCTCACTGTACTATACAAGAATGTTGTTGTTTTTCTAGCTGAATGCTAGTGTGTTAAGCTTTTCAGACACCAGATTTCAAAAGTAGGTAAAAGTTTAAGGTGAACTCAATAATGTACAAATAGTACACAGAAAAAGAACATGCACATTTTATGTTCTATTATACATATTTCTTACATGTGTAGTCATGTACGTTGAATGGAAAATTGCCCAAAAATTTACTCCATGCACACAAAAAACTGCAACAATGAGAACCTGCAGTAGTCCGGAAAAACATCAATTGTACCTCCTCACAGTACAGTACATAACACTACATGTTCCCATCGTCTTTGTGGACATCCTGTCACTCGTGTTGGTCTGGCCAGAGATTTTCTTTACCAGCACATTTGATGTTGTCCTTTGTGATACACCGGGGGGGGAAATCACCTTGCATGGTGCAACCATTCCCTGCCGTGATCGCAAGGCATATCCCCATAAAAAGCATTCATGGCTCTTTCATGGCTCTAACAGAGACATCTGATCTTGGGCCTGATAGTCATATACTTTCCACCCTCATGCTGAAAAGTATGGTACTCTTCTATCAGAATCAGGAAAGGAGAGTGATGGATGGAACTCCATTGTTAACCTTTCACGCACAGCAAAACATTCTCTAACACGGTGGTTCCCAAACCTCTCCTCGGGGACCCCCAGACAGGCCATGTTTTTATTTTCACCCTGAAATGACCTTTAATGTTGCAATGGAACCAACCAAACTCATACAATCAATTAACACAATATATTTAACCAAAATCAAGGTTCTATAATTATTGGCTCTCCTTATTCATTAATTAGTGCAATCACCTCTGGCAAGGATAACACCATGGAGTCTCTTCCTGTAGTTTCTCTTTGTGAACCTTGAGGTATGTTTTTTGTCATGTTAGAAGTCCATCTGGTCATGTTGGAAGGACCACCTACAGTTAAGTCCCAGCATTCTGGCAGAAGCAACCAGATTGTCAGCCAGAATTGCCTGATACTTGGTGCCCCTGGCCCTCTGGAATTAAAACAGCCCCAAATCCCACCACCATATTTAACATGGGTACGAGGTGCCTTCTTGCATGCATCTCTATTTCTACACCAAACATGCCAATGCTGTATCTGACCAAAACTTTCAATTTTGGTCTCATCTGACCAGAGCACCTTCTTCCAGTCCATTTAAATGACGTTTGGCAAACTCCAAGCGCTTGTGTCTGTGTCTTGTGGTCAGAAATGGTTTTCTTCTGGTACCCCTTCTAAAGAGGTTGTGGAGGTGGCGCTTGGTGGTGGTTTTTGAAACCTGGTGACCCCAAGATGCCACCAAGGCCTGCAATTCTTTCACAGTGATTCTTGGGGATTCTGTTGCTTCTTACCTTCCTTCTCCCTATACTGGAGAGCAGAATGCATTGAAAAAGTGAGGGTTTCAATTGTTCCATATCTTCTAAATTTGTAATTGCCCTGACAGTGCTACGTGGTATATTTAATCATTTGTGGATCTTCTTGTAGCCATAACCAGATTTAGGAAGGTCTATGACCATCTGTCTCTTCTGAACAGACAGTTTGTTTTCTTCATGGTGTTGAATGACAAAGGGATTTGCATGCGCGTTACCTCATTTTTATACCCTAATGCAGGGTTAAGCAACTGTAATCGTACGAGGGCCAGAGACTGCTGGTTTTCTATCCTACCTCGTCATTAATTGCACTCACCTTGTGTACCAGGTCTAAACAAGTCCCGGATTAGAGAGCTGCAATGAAAACACAAAGTGGAACTGGCTTCAAAGGCCAGAGTTGACTATGCCTGCTTAGTGGAACAGGAAGTGATGTAAGGGCTCAATATAGATCCTTAAGGCTTAGATTAACTGAAATATGTGGAATTTCATTCCTGGTTAAATTTTGTTGAATGTTATTTACAATAATCTTAAAGGGTAGCATTTGATTGGAAATCTTGATTTGGAGGACATCGATTTTTTTTATCAATGGTTTTGGTTTGTTCCATACAGTTATGATTTATAGTATTTCTCACATGTTGGTATTTTGAGTTTTTTTAAATATTATTTGTGCATTGCCAGTCAGGGGCGCCAGTCATTTTGGAGCCCAATGGTATTTATGGAATGTACATACATTTTTGACAGATTTTGAAAATGTAATGGATCATTTTGCTTGAGCTGGCATACACACGATGACAGAATGTTTAGAAGTTGTGTAGGGTGCGACGATTTCATTGAGGCTCAACTCCTCAGTTTTGATCAGCAAGCCATATTCATGTGGTTATTGTGCAAAATGTAGACAATTTTACCTACTCTTTTGCACACATGCCAAAACACATGCAATTTGCTTTAATGAATAACGTTCAAATCTGGTGTGAACAAGAAATTAATTGTTCTGAGGTTTTAACTTATTGTTTTCCAAAAATTATCTCCATTCAAGAATTGAGCTAAAGTGATTGAGAAACTGTAATTCTAATGGTTTAGGAATGGGATGTCCAACAAGCATATGTTTGTGTGATTGTCAGGTGTCCACATACTTCTGGCTATACAGTGTATGTTCATTCAACTATAATTTTCTATTTGGGTAAAATGAATCAACACATTCTTAGTTGTAATTAAGTTGTGCACTAAATTAAATGCCTCTGAAAGTGGATTTCAAAGTGCTTTACATTTCCATTTTTAAATAATTTTAGGAGAGACTCTTTATTCAGTGCACTTCTCTTTTTTTAAACACCTTCACATTTTTGTGGTTACTTTATTTCCTGAGTTTACATTAAGAATGGCACTCAGCTATACCCAGTAGGTGTTAATTCCCCCACCACCAGTTGTTGTCATTCATGTAGAGGCCATCGTACCATGGTTTTGATTAGCATAATTAGTAGGTATAAGGTTGAATATGCATTGAGAGAGGAAAGGATCATAGTAGTTTCAATTGAAGATTAATTTACAATGTGTTTCTCCATGCCAAAACGTTGCTATTAGTATTTTACTCACTCAAAGTACTTACCGGTAATTATGTCTTCATTGAAAAACACTGTATATTTAAAAAAACAATATTTTCTTTTAAAGATGTGCTTTTCTGTGGTCTTGACATCATTTTGAATGGATGTGAACTATGTACAATTCTGCTTGGATGACTCGTCATTTTTCGAAACTTCACTCTAGGGCTTAATGAAGAAATTTATACGCTGCTCGACTCGAGTGACAGTTGGAACAATCAAGAAGTTTCTCAGCTTGAAGTTAAAGCTACCAAGTTCTTACGAGGTAACTAAATATGCTTTTTTTGTGCTCTTATACCCTTGTATCTACAGTATGAAATATCAAGTCCATATTTGCTATTGGATGTGTGTTGTTTGATTTTGTACATTTTGTGTGAGCCTGGGCTGTACTTACCAGGACAGCACTGATATAACACACATTAGTACTTTTATTATAACTACTTATAAGGAGTGAAAGTACAATTGATACTCTTCCTATCAGTAGGCTTTTCAAAGCATTCAAAAAATCTGTTATGTTATTAATGAAAGATTTGATTAGATATCACCTAGTGCCTGTAGGTCACATGTTTTCTCGATGTCTAATGTCTTCCAGCACATTCTATTCATTTAGTGATCTTTTTCATATTGTGTTTCACTTGTTTGAGTAACATATCTTCTCACTGTGCCACATACAGTCTACCTTTTAGTCAGCACAGTTGGAGCTATGAAGACACACACACACACTTACGGACAACTCATTCTTAGAAATTAAAGTTAAGAACAAATCTACTGTCTTTAGTTTTTGCTATTTGTACTATTCTCTGTAAATTTTACATTACAATGTAATTATTTCATTACCTTTAAGTAGGGATGGGTATTGTTAAGATTTTAACGGTATTACTACCTTTACAGATACTGCTTATCGATCCGGTACTTTAAAAATCTCGTCATCGGTTCTTTTTGTCATCTTTTATGTGAAAAAAAAACTAAGAACAGAATTAACATTATTTATTTTACATTTCAGGAAATAAAGCAAACTAAACAATTATTTACTATAATGTTTCGAACAAATCGCTATTATTGACTCTACATTAATGTCGTTGTGATGAGGAAATATAAAAATTAAAAATAATAAACGATAGGCTATTTTCCTGCAAAAAAACTTGACAGCAGTGTATTAAAGCAACACGGGTGGGGGATAAAGGTAGGCTACAAAAGGATGATCAGTTCTTAGCATTTTTTCTAAAGAAAGATCAACATTTGCCTTCTCTGGTAGAAGTCGCGAATCCGCTAGCTAATGGTTAAGCGACGCTAGCATAATTTGGTTAACTTCATGTTAGGGCTCTAGGCTAATAGCATGCATGCATACAATATATAGCATGTAGATCAGGCAATGAGAGATAAACTATGAGCTTGGCACTCAAACTACATTTCTCTGCGAGTATGAGGCACCTTTGATGGGTGTTGGGACAGATTTCTTGTCTTTCTTCCTTTACAAGCAAAGGTCTTTTTGCACTTTTGTCAACAAGCACTATCAGCATGACTGTGATGATGTGTAACCACACTTGTGAACATTTATTTCTCTTCTATATTGCCAGTAATTATCAGTGTTGTGTGTGCGGATGCTAGTGTGTTAGCAGAGATAAAGGCTCAGTGTAAGAGAGCTCTCTTCTGTATTGGGAACAGCGAACATGCGTCATAGACAATTGACTTAATCTATTAGCAAATTAGAAACAGTTGGTGAGAGATAATGTCCAAGATAACGTTTTATGTTGTAATAATAAATAGGTAATGTATTTTAAAATTTCTTTGGTACTGAAAACAGAACCAATAAAGTTGGCGCTTATTGATACTATGGTCTTTTATAATTTAGCCCAGGAGCCCGTTTTAATACAAGGTTTTGGTACTTATCCATACCTATAAGAAACACACTAACTGATGCATGGTACCACACTGCATGCACACAAAGACACAAACAACACACTCTCTTAGTTGTATTGATTTTAAACTTTAATTTCTGTCTTTAGTTTCTGCTACTCTAATGTCTACATACATGTACATATTTTAGTTTACTTCTGTTTGCCTGTAATGTATGTTTTGTTACCTATCGTACTCACAGCTAGATGTCCTATGCAATGGGGAGATTATGGGGAAAGATCACACTATGGAATTCATCTACATGACGCGGTGGAGACTTCGTGGTGAAAACGTAAGTAAGCTCCCAATTATCAGTACCTACTCCGCCTGCTTCCCTCTTTACGAAAGGTGCTAAGTCGTTTGCCTTTCTCATCAGAGGATAGCAGTGGATACTGTATGTATGCACTTTGTTTACCAGTCTCCATGACTGTCACTGCTTTCTTGAGTCTAAGGCTAATGTGCCGCCTAATATGCAAAGACAACACACAAGTAGGTCTAAACGAAAATGTAAAAGCTGCCAGAGTTGTCAAGCAAAGAACATACATCAGCAAAGGAAAAAAAACGTTGATGTCAGATGCACATTACCAACAAATTGTTCAAGTTTCTGTTCTAAACTGCATCAATGTTAAAAGGTATAAATATAAACCACATAAACATAACTCTCAAAATTTTTAAAGCTCTCCTCAGGTGGCACAGCACTCATATTTCGCTGTGATGCGTGTGTCCCTCTGAGTGAGACAGGCGCACGCGGACACAAAGTTCTGTTTGGTAGCTGACGCTGACTGAAAAAATTTAACCACCATTGAACTAGATTGATGATAATAATGTCAGCAAATGGCTCAAGTAAGGCACACACATAACTGCATAAAGATAGCAACTTAGCTATTTGCAGCTCCCTAAGTACAATGTAATTCGGCATTCGCATTTTTCATTTGGACCCGCAAAACTTGCTTAGCTATAGTTGCAAGCACATTTAGAGCAACATGTTTCCACTTTCAAAGTGTATGGCAATATTTCAGCTAAGTCAAAGATACATTGAAAGTTTAAAACTTACTGTTATTATGAACAGCAGGCTTACAGCACTCTGCAAGTGTGGGAGGGGCAGTACATGGTCTGCATGTGAACTGCAGCGTCTCCAGCAAAACAGAGCTGCCTGTGTGGACGCCTGTCTGTAAATAATGCTGGGAAAATCGGTGAAAGCAGCAGCAAATATCGGCCCGAAATATCTGCCGGCCGATAAATCGGTCGATCACTAAAACAAAACTAGGGCTGGGAATTGCAAGGGACCTCACAAATACGATTTTATCACGATATTTGTGTGCTGATACAATTTGTATTGCGAGTCTCACGATTCTAGTGATTCTGAACGTATTAAGAATCAATATTGTAATTTTCTGCTTTTCTTAATTAGAACATGCTAAACAGTTCACCTGAAATTTGCTGTTACAAACATTGAATACTATAATAAAAGCATGGCAATCATTTGGCAAAAAATGTTTTGTGTTATTACTAGAATTTAAATGTATAACATTTTTGGCATGATTACATTAAAAAGTTAAACACCCAAAATGGCACACTCCTATGATATACATACAATAGTAAAATAAGGTATATTACATAAATATACATATGATATATCATTCACTTTTCATTAAGCCTATAGCAGTTTACCCAACATGATCCTTAGTCTGGTTAAGTAGGATACAGTTTGAAACAGTTATACATTTTTAACATCCCTCAAACAAACTGCAATATCAGTATAGGTATTAAAAAGCATCACGTTGAACTTGAAAAAAATGTACATTGCTAGTATCCTGTCTGAAACAGAGATATTCAAAAAAGGAAATTGCCAACCAAACACATTTAATGCGGTTGCTTAGCATATGTCAGAGCCCTTGAGAGAGTTGCGTCAATGGAGGATAAAAAATGCTACAGTATGGTCACGTGGTTTATGGGTTTCCAGATAGTTCCAAACGGGTAATTTGAATGCATTGAATTCTATGAGAGCAGCGGTAACAGCGGTGATATGTAGTATGATTTATAATATGAAAGCTGTTTAAAGTGCTGTAAATTGACATGTTAAATTTCTGTAATAAATGTGTTAATTTTATAAATTGCTAAAGTAGAATTATGCTAAAACGTTCTATAACGTTGGCTAAAATAAATATTCCAGTCATAAATAAGTGCAATATACAGGGCACACACCAAGTATTGTCTGTGATATCTGCTAAAATTAGCAGAGTTACGTGAGGAAAATAGACTTGGTTTCTAATTTGAAGCGCTATGACGCCGTTGAGGTGTTGACGCTCGCAGGCCATCTGTACTCTGTCATTCAATCCCATGAATTCCATCTGCAGCGTATACACGCATATGGATGTCTAGCTGTAAGATTGGTCTGGTGCTATTGGTTCACATTCAAAGCATGTAGCATTTTGGAGGCGTTTCCAATAAGGTTAAAATGGCATCAAACTGAGCAAAATCCTTTCAACTTCTTTTTAACCAGGAAGATCTATTTTCAATGTTTCAACATAATCCATTGCACAGTGGGTTATGTAGTCAGTTGCTAAAACAGCCAATAACATATTTGCTCTCTTCCACAATCAATCCAAAGATGAAAGCACTTTTTTCTTCACCTCACCAATAAATGCCTTTGTTGTTGTGACAACAGTGCGTCTGGAAAGTATTCACAGTGCTTCACTTTTTCCACATTTTGTTATGTTACACCCTTATTTCAAAAGTGATTAATTTAATTATTTCCCTCAAAATTCTACAAACAATTGTGCAAAGGTTTACACACCCCTGACAATTTCCATGATTTTAATTTAGAAATAATTGGGTGTTTGGATCAGCAGTTTCATTTTGATCTACTAAATAACTGAAGGACACAGTAATATTTCAGTAGTGAAATTAGGATTATTGGATGAACAGAAAATGTGCAATATGCATCAAAATGAAATTAGACAGGTGCATAACTTTTGGCACCCCAACAGAAATATCACAAAAGTATTTAGTTGAGCCCTATAGTTGCTTCCTATAGCCTGTAATGAGTGTCTGGATTCTGGATAAAGGTATTGTGGACCGTTCGTCCTTGCAAAACATCTCCAGTACAGTTACAGTAGGTTTGATGGTTGCCGAGCATGGACAGCCTGCTTCAAATCACCCCACAGATTTTCAATGATACTCAGGTCTGGGGACTGGGATGGCCATTCTAGAACATTGTACAACCATGGAAAACACTAAAATAATTAAAATGTAAACAAGTCTAAAATCACACTGAACCTCTAACAATTATCTGTTACACTAGGTTGACCATACGTCCTTTTTTCCCCGGACATGTCCTCTTTGATTACCGTTGTTTCAGCAACAATATATTATGCTAGCAACACGAAGGCAATTTTTTTTCAAAATAATTGAACTTGATATTGTTACATGATTGGCTGTTGCCTTTGTTCATGCAACCAAAATTGCTTCTCAACCTCTGGTTTCTTCCGACGAAGAAAATGATATTATCTAACGTTTTATCGAATGCATTATTTATTAATATTGATTACGTGTCTATCGCGAGGCATCGTTATCGTTTTATCACCCAGCCCTATGTTGAAATATCTAGCCCCGGCATAACTTCAACTTTGTAACGGATCCTTCTGCATTATTCTCAAGTATCTGCTGATATTGAGTGGAATCCATGCGACCTTCAACTTTAACAAGATTCCCAGTACTGGCACTGGCCATACAGCCCTACAGCATGATGAAAAATCCACCAAATTTTACTGTGGGTAGCAAGTGTTTGTCTTGGAACACTGTGTTCTTTTCCCACCATGCATAACGCCCCTTGTTATAACCAAATAACTCCATCTTTGTTGCATCAGTCCACAGCACCTTTTTCCAAAGTGAAGCTGGCTTGTCCAAATGTGCGTTTGCATACCACAAGCGACTCTGTTTGTGGCGTGTGCAGAAAAGGCTTCTTCCGCATCACTTTCCTGTATAGCTTCTGCTTGTGCAAAGCGCGCTGAATTGTAGAACAATGCACAGTGAAGATGATGTTGTAGGTCTTTGGAGGTGGTCTGTGGGCTGTTTTTGACCGTTCTCACCATACTCCGCCTTTGCCTTTTTGATATTTTCCTTGGCCTGCCACTTTTGGCCTTAACAAGAACTGTGCCTGTGGTCTTCCATTTCCTCACTATGTTCCTCACAGTGGACACTGACAGCTTAAATCTCTGCAATAGCTTTTTGTAGCCTTCCTCTAAACCATAATGTTGAACAATTTTTGTTTTCAGGTCATTTGAGAGTTGTTTTGAGGAACCCCATGTTGAAAGTCAAAGAGAATAGCCACCTTAAATACATTTTCTCATAATTGGATGCACATGTCTATGAAGTTCAAGGCTTAATATGTTCATGCGTGCGTTCGCTGTCGCCATTCTATTTTCCCCCAAAGGTATTCAATGGGGTTGAGGACAGGTCTCTCTTCAGTTTCTCCACACCAAATTGAACCATGTCTTGATGGATTCAGCATTGTGCACAGGGGCAAAGCCATGCTGAAACAGGTCCTTCCCAAACTTTTGCCACCCAGTTTGAAGCACCCAGTTGTCTAATATCTTTGTGTCCTGTAGCATTAAAATGACACTTCACTAGAACTAAGGGTCCTAGCCCAAACCCTGAAAAACAGCGATAGACCATTATTCCTCCTCCATTGGTAGGGGTGTCCACATACTTTTGGCTTATAGTGTGTTTGTGTATACAAATATATTTTGTGTATATACATAATCCATTACCTTGCACCACATAACCACCTACTAGCCTTATAAACATACTAGCCTTTATAACCTTGTACAGTACAAACCCTCTAGAAATGTACAAGCACCCTAGAGTCACCTATGCCTCTATCTTATTGACCACATCAAAATCGTAACGCGCTGCTCCGCGCCAACAGAGTGGTCAAGTAAGGTGTCGGTTGTGTTTCCACAACAGATCAGAGTGTTTTTTGCACATTATAAGCTTTTGTGATTGACAGCTGAAGCGAGAGAGAATTTGCACAAATATTCAACATGTATAGAAAGGAAAACAATGTATAAATATAAATAAAATGATTGGTAGAACAACAATACCAGTCTGATTCATACAACAGTTTGCAAAGAAGTATTTTTTGTTTAAGAGGTGTAGAATTTTGCTGGTGGGAAGGCTACTTCCTCTTTCAGAAATGTGCTTATAAAGCTATTAAACCTATTTCTTGATATTTTAAAAATATGAAAAAAACTATTAATATCAGATCATTTTCCCCTACAAAAAAGCAACACTGAAAATTCATGACAGTTATCAAAGACGGACCTGTAATTGCCGCAGTTCTTGTTGAAATGGAAAAGTAAGAAATACAATTATTAAAATCATTGTACCCATAAGTATTGTTATTTAATCATGGTATAAGTGCATAAAATAGATAGTTGTTTTTATTTAGAATCTGTAAGGAAATGTGTCAATTCAAGTCAAGAAACCAACGAACATTGTCCGTTGAATTTCTCTGTTTGTAAACCCCACCCACCGGTTCACTTTGTCCTGGACAAGTACTAGATATTTTTTTCCTCTGATATAGACTGGTGCGGTGCGCGACCCAGCGGGAAGTTTGTAGATGGGTACACCATCCATGCCGTGATTGGTGCAGACTGGCACAGTGGTGCACTGTAATGGGATAAGCCCTCTAGTCTTCTAGCCCACTGTAACCATAAATTGGCTGGAACTAGCACTGCTACAGTTATTTTATAACCACAAATTAAGCACAATACATTTGCTTCAGGAAATGTTGTTTTGTTCTTTTGTTCCCCTGTTTCAATCCTGCTCTTTGAATTTATGCTGAGAATGGTTATCCAGATCACCGTTGAAACTAAAAACATCCAGTGATGGTATAACTGATCCCACATGATTAAATAAGGGGACTAAAGCAGATGGTCCATCTTGAATTTGAATTCAACTCTCTCCCACATCTGAATGATCAGGAACTGGGTCAGTGCGCCCCGACTCTTCGGGGTTGTGAAAAAGTCTCTACCACTGCTGTCTGCCTTTCTGTCTAAATATAGGTAGCAGCATCAGCCAGGCTGCAGGATACAATGTGTCTGTATGGAGGGGGTCACTTCACCTCTAATATCCAGCTCTTCTGTTTATGCTCTGGTCTCACCTGCATTTGGTTCTGCACTTACTGCAGCATTATGTTTCTGCAAAGCTTTGATCGGCACCCGTTAATGAACAGATTTAATAGTGCCCTACCAAACAACTACAAGACAATTGTTCTGTATTTTAATGTTCTAATGACTTCTGTATTGTGTCTATTGGATTCAGTCCAGATGTTACTTTTTTCCTCTCTTTTTCAGGCCTACCCAATGGTACTAGAATATCGCCCAAGGATAGACTTTGGTTGACGGAAGGAGATGGGACATGTCCGGCACTAATTGACAGACAACCCAATTAATGGATTAACCTGGCGTCAAACGAGGACCACAAGTTGTCTTATCAACGCAGTAATCCCTTATTGCTTGTAACCCCATTCGGTTCTCGTATGTTATCTTCCAGCGGTTCATTGTTCAAAAACGCAAAAAGGCTTGAAGAACGTACCTGATATCATGAAGCATATTAATGCTTAAAAACGTCATAGACTGAAGACAAGCCCTAGGTCCACTGCACTTTGTTCATAAATAATATAAAGTGTAATTACTAGTATTGCACTGTTACGCAACACAAGAAAGATATCCAATGTGTACACTGGCAAGTGGCCTATAACATGTCCCCTTTCTATGCTGGATTTAGGGCCAGTGACACTGACACGTTAAGCCAAATCCTGGGAATAACAAAAAATCAAGCTTAATGGAAATTTATATGGATCCCATTCTTTTAAATCCAGGACTCTTGTTTATCTGTGACAGTGAAACCAGACCATATTGTCTTACATTGCTCCTGTCCTATCCTTTTGTTTTTTTACTTTAACTACGGTAGTGCCTTTTCTTTTACAACTCTCTGTCGGTGCCCTCTGAATCGGCTCTTCAAATAGAAGCGTTCGATTCAAGATTAGTGTTCAAAGCCCCATGATTTAACTTATACAAAAAACTGCTTAAAAGTTCCATATCCCTGCCTGAATAAGCTATATTTGTCAATTCTAACCCGTACTTCATTACCCACATAATGACATTTAAATACTGCAAGTCTTCATGGAAGGAGGGTAGAAACCGTAGAGTATTGCCTACAGTACACTGTCTAATACGTGTACCTGTCGGTTTGTGCACTTAGCATAAAGTATTGACCATTTATTTCTGACTTGCATATATTGGGGATTCGTATACACTGTAGATTTTTTACTACATGTATGCAAGTATGTTCAACTTGCTTGAAAGAAATTGTCAGTTAGTGCTGATTTAGTACACACATGCTTTAAAACACTTCTACCCATTTGAATATGAGGGATGTCTCTGTGGCTCCTCACAAATTCCAGACTATCTATTCATTGTCTTCTGCAGAAATGATTTTCAAGGTAAACATTACATTTACTGTACATCTAAATGCATAATTGAGTGAAATAAATTAATTTTGTTGATCACAATATTTTGCATCTTACACACATCACCCTTGCCACTAACTTTTAAGCATTTATTAACAGAGATTTAAGATAACCACTTTCTTCTGGTGATTTGCCAAATGTGCAATGATACCAACAAAAGCCAAGTTTAGGTCTGATTAGTGGCTAGGAAGGTGTCCAGCATTGCCTCAGTAGTGAATAGTATGTGGGGATTTCCTAATGTATTATTAACGAAGTAGTGACTTCCTCCACCAGGCCGGGCACCTGGTTTTGTGGTCAGACTAATGACATGGACATGTAGGAAGAGCAGTGTAGAAAGAACTGCCCTAACCAACTTTTATAAATTAATATGCATGCAAATACCACAAATCATGGTTTAGTTTTTGTCCGTTTCTCATTTCTTTACACTCCTGGAAACACCACAGAACATAAAGATCTGAAACTGACAACAGTTTTGTAAAAATATTTCACCTGTTGGAGGTGGTATCAATTTAATCCTAATGAGAGAGTACTGTAGTCAAATGTGCAAATGTGTTAAGAAATTCCATTCAGTTAATGTTGCCCAACAGAAAATACATATTCATTGCCAGATATTTGGGTGAAACAATCCATTTCTGTCTGACTGTCAATATAGACATCCTTTCAAATCTCCATAAGTAAAACTTGTGGTTAAAGCTTACCTATCATTTTTGTGTAGTTTCCTGTTTCACACATGCTTTTCATGTTTGTAAGGGTCGATATTTCTGTCCCTAAAACGCATCATATAGTGGTTTTAAATGTTAGAATGGTGTTTAGAATCAATAATCATTGAAACATCCTTGTGCTGCGATGAATAATATGTATTTTTGTAACAAGAAGCACTTGTAGATATTATTTCTTTAAAAATACAAATTGTATGTTGTATATTTAACACATGTAAAATGCTGCTTAGAATAATCTATTCTATTTTTCAATGTCAATGTGCCTGATAAACATTCCTAGAGAGATTAGAACTGTACATATGCAATAGCTGCTCTACGTATGTGACATGATTTAAAAAATCCTGAAATCATTAAATGAACTTGGTGTCATTTCATACTTGACCAGCTACTAATTGTTTTCTGTTAATGTTTTGTTTTTGAGTTTCAAGTCATACCAATGAGGTAAAGTGGATCTTTGTGATGCACTTCTAAATCCAACATCCCCAAACTCTATCCTGGTGTCTTTAAGTGCCTAAAAAGTGTGACGTAAACCCTGTGCCTCTTCTGGACAAGCATGAGGGCTCACTGAGCTCCACCCTGTAAAGAGGCCTAAAACAGGGACTCATACTTTCAACATGATTTCATACTTTATCTGCCAAGGATAAGATTTCTCCTGTTAAAACCGATCAACGTTTTGAATGCTTCTGCCTTGGCTTTGGCAGGAGAAACGGCTTCAAGTATGTGTGTACATATTGCCGGTGATGTTTCAGAATGGGGCAGGAAGTGGAGAGCTGCACTGTCCATTACTGCAGCTGTCCAGCCCAGCTTTTGCAATTACTTCAAGAAAGCTAAGGTTGGTTACACTCATACAAACACACACAATCAAACATGGCACACAGTACAAAAGCTGTTGACTACCAGACAAAAGGCAAACATCCCCATCCGTGTTGCAATTTTAATGAATCTACCTAAAAAGTTCCACCCTTCTGCTGGCCAACTGTCTTGATCTCTTCAGAAAAGGGTTGCTTTCTTTTGATTGGCTCAAAATATTGTCTCTGTGTTTCCATTTAGCTCTTAGCCAAACTGTCACTTTTCCACAGTACCCCTTTCTTCTCTGTCTGGAGACTTCCACTTAAACGGCTGTGATTTGGGGGCCAGAGGGGAGAAAAGAAAATGTGTCTGACCAGAGTTAAGTTTATCCCGCTCCTGGACAATAGGGAGTTGGTGTAACCAGGCTTAAGTTCTGCAAGCTGTGGCTCTCTTATCTGTGCTCAGAGGAGCAGTAGCTCAGATCCACCAGCTGGGATCTGCCCAATGCTCTTCGTGTCCATTCTTATTGCTTTTGTCTCTTTCCGCAGGCAGCTGTCTCCTGCACTGACTGGCAGTCATTGGAGAGTTTACATAGCTGCAAACATTTACATGTTTATCCAAAGTCCCTTTTAATGTTTTCATATTATGCAGGTCACATTTACGAGTGGATGTTGGGCTTCTATACAGACAGTGAGTATGAACGCTGGACAAAAAGCAAAGTAAATCATCAGCATTAATCCTTGAGCTGAGTGGACTTTTATAATTGCACTATATTTGTGCTGGGTTTTGGTGGCCTAAGCTCCCGTTTCTTGAACACACCTGCCCCGGGCTTACCAGACTCTTTGTGCCCAAGTCTTCCTACATGTTTCCCTAGTGTCTGCTTCCACCTGTCTGATCAATAAAATAATAAAAATATACCACATTTTGGGGGGTCAATTTAAAGCTCCAGTCCATGACATTTTAGTGATAGGAAAAATATTTTTTAGGTCCCTATTTTAGTCTGGATGTATAGTACACTGCTCAAAATATTAAGGGAACATGCAATCATCACAGTAAAACACCTAGTCACTGAAACTTTAGGGGTATCAATCCGTCCAGTTAAGAAGCATAAACGATTGTAAATCAGTCCCACCCGTTTTGGTGGAAATGAAAGTGACAACAGATGTTGCCTGCAATATCGTCCAGCTTGACCGTTTTGGCGGTGGGTCAGTGATGGTCTTGGGAGGCATATCCTTGGAGGGTTGCACAGAGCACCACTTGCTAGCCAATGGTACCCTGACTGCTGTTCGCTACCAGAATGAAATCCTCAGACCCATTGTCAGATCTTAAGCTGGTGCAGTTGGCCCAGTGCAGGACAATGCCCGGCCTCGTGTCCAGAGTGTGTAGGCAGTTCCTGGATGATGAAGGCATTGATGCCATTGACTGTCCCTCACGTTCCCTAGACCTGAATCCAATTAAGAATGTCTGGGACATTGTGTATTTTGCATCCGACACCGCCAAGTAGCGCCACAGACTGTCCAGGAGCTCACTGATGCCCTGGTCTAGGTCTGGGAGGAGATCCCCCAGGACACCATCTGCCATCTCATCAGGTGTCACCAGCCATGGATAGAGGTGAAAGGATTTAGTCCAAACAAAACTGGAAAGTTAAACACCTTGTGGGGCAAAATGTACACTATTTAAATATTACAAGAAACAACACACATAAACAGGCCAGTAACATAGAAACAATACCTCACAGTAACAAACACACTTCACAAGACTTAAATACACGTAAATCAAACATGATTTGAACAGAAGCGGTAACTAAACTATAAACAAAGCACCAGGGTGGAAACTTAAATCACACACTGGGGACAAATCATAACCACTATATGTTAGGTCTCTATACACAAGACGGATGACCGCAACATCCTCATCCGGAGGGATTGCTGAATGGTGGGGGGGAGTCAACCGCCTCATGGGGTGCTTCACCGGTAGCGTCAGTTGGGGCGTATCCGCCGGTTTAGACACGGCACTCTCGATGACCCTGGCAAAAGACCTACATAAGGTACTGGAACTGCATAAAGTTGGAAATAGATATAAGTATATCCAAAGCCTTGCATATGCCAGTCAGTACTGTTCAATCAATTATTAAGAAGTGGAAGATTAAAATTAAGAGAAGTGGAATCTCTTAATTCCAAGCCAAGGTCAGGTAGACCAAGAAAGATTTCATCCAAAACATACAGGCCGCTCTAGAAAAAGATGGTGTGGTTGTTTCAAGGAGCACAATATGACAATACTTGAACAAAAATGAGCTGCATGGTGGAGTTGCCAGAAAAAAGCCTTTACTGTGCCAGTGCCACAAAAAAGCCTGATTACAATATGCTGACAACACCTAGACACGCCTCACAGCTTCTGGCACACTGTAAATTGGAGTGACGAGACCAAAGTAAAGCTTCATGGTCAAAACTATAAGTAAAATGTTTGGAGAGGGGTCAACAAGGCCTAAAGTGAAAAGTATACCATCCCACTGTGAAGCATGGTGGTGGCTCACTGATGTTTTGGGGGTTTTTGAGCTCTAAAGGCCCGGGGCACCTTGTGAAAATGTATGGCAAGATAAATGCAGCATGTTATTGGACAATACTGGCAGACAATTTGCATTCTTCTGCACAAAAGCTGTGCATGGAAATTTCAGCATGAAAATGACCCTAAACACAAGGCCATGTTCACTTTCCAGTAGTTACGGCAGAAGTGAAGGTTTTGGAGTGGCCATCACAGTGTCCTGAACTTAATATTTTTTTGCCAAACTTGCGGTTCATGCGGTTCATGCAAGACAACCAAAGACTGGATGAACTGGAGGCATTTTGCCAAGACAAATGGGCAGCTATACCACCTGCAAGTATTCAGTGCCTCATTGACAACTATCACAAATGACTGCACACTGTCATTGCTGCTAAATGGGGCAATACACAGTATTGAGAACCAAGTGTATGCAGCCTTTTGAACAGGGGTCATTTAATTATTGTTTTTGTTGTCATGTTTTGTTTTATGATTGTGCCATTCTGTTATGACCTACAGTTGAATTTTTTTTGCCTGCTCACTCATGTTTTCTTTAAAAATGGTACATCTATTATCAATTCTCCAGGAGTATGCAAACCTTTGAGCACAACTGTATGTCAGATCCCCAGATGTTGTCAGGAGTGCAAACAGGCACGTGGGGGCCATACACAATACTAAGTACATTATGAGTTGCCTGGATGAAATCCACGTGTTAGATTTTTAATGTGAGTTTAAATCCAGCCCTCAATCGGTTGGTGATTTTGGTTTCCATTGACTTTTGTTACGTTGTTTTGTTCTCAAGGAATTACAAAATGATCAGTAAAGATTTTGATCTTTAATATGTTTTGTCATCGAAACCTGATGTGTGATATAAGTGTTCCCTTAATTTCTTTGACAGTGTATATTGTTAATATTATATGCACAATCTAAGTATAATCGTCTTACCATATTTAGCATGAAAGCCGACTGTGTTTTTCACCCCTTTGGCAGCCATTTTCTTAAGGCATGCAAACTCTTCACCTTTTTGAAACCGAAATGGGTCACCTACGTGATATGTGCAGATTTGATGAGTAAATATTGTGGGTGGGGGTGTCGTGGCCGTGGCCAACACAACATTTTACCCGTGCCAAGCAACTTTAAATGGTAAATGGACTGCATTTATATAGCACATGTTTCTGACCAACAACGGCCACCAAAGCACTTTACAGTGCCTCACCCATTCATTCACACATTCATACACCGGCGGCGGTGCCAGCCATGCAAGGCACCAGCCAGCTCATTGGGAGCAAATTTACAACTGGCTCTGGAACCAATCGTCACTAGTAATGCCTAAACCTTGCCGTATCCTTCTCACCTTTTATACCTCTGACCTGTTTGCATGCCTGTTCCATACGTAGTGTGGTTCACTGAAGTGGAGGATGTACGGTTTGCAGAATCAAGCCAGAGCTGCACATTTATGTCCACTGAGGTTACAGGGTGGGCCCAACATCTAGACACGGAAGAGATAGAGAAAGTACTAACCTAGATACCTTAGAGAATGAAACAGAGTATCATCTTCAGGGTTATGTGGGTGATGTGCTGTGTTGCTTTTATGCCCAACATAACGTTTTGCATTGTTGCCAAAAAGTTCAATTTTGGTTTCATCTGACCAGAGCACCTTCTTCCACATGTTTGGTGTGTCTCCCAGGTGGCTTGTGGCAAATTTTAAATGACACTTTTTATGGATATCTTTCAGAAATGGCTTTCTTCTTGCCACTCGTCCATAAAGGCCAGTTTTGTGCAGTATATGACTGATTGTTGTCCTATGGACAGACTCGCCCACCTCAGCTGTAGATCTCTGCAGTTCATCCAGAGTGATCATGGGCCTCTTGGCTGCATCTCTAATCCGTCTTCTCCTGGTATGAGCTGAAAGTTTAGAGGGATGGCCGGGTCTTGGTAGATTTGCAGTGGTCTGATACTCGTTCCATTTCAATATTATCTCTTGCACAGTGCTCCTTGGGATGTTTAAAGCTTGGGAAATCTTTCTGTATCCAAATACGGCTTTAAACTTCTCCACAAAAGTATCTCGGACCTGCCTGGTGTGTTCCTTGTTCTTCATGATGCTCTCTGTGCTTTCAATGGACCTCTAAGACTATCACAGAGCAGGTGCATTTATACGGAGACTTGATTACACACAGGTGGATTCTATTTATCATCATTTTGTGATTTAGGTCAACATTGGATAATTCAGAGATCCTCACTGAACTTCTGGAGAGAGTTTGCTGCACTGAAAGTAAAGGGGCTGAATAATTTTGCTTGCCCAATTTGTCAGTTTTTTATTTATTTTTTAAAGTTTGAAATATCCAATAAATTTTGTTCCACTTCATGATTGTGTCCCACTTGTTGTTGCTTCTTCACAAAAACTTACAGTTTTATATCTTTATGTTTGAAGCCTGAAATGTGGCAAAAGGTCGAAATGTTCAAGGTGGCCAAATACTTTCGCAAGGCACTGTGTTATAAATGAAAAATGTGTCAGTTTCCAAATGTCCATTAACTTTTGCAGCTTCATCTAAGTGGGCATTGTGTACCAGGATCTTTATGGCTCAAGTGTTATGAGATTCTTAAAATAATGAAAAGGGCTTTAGATGTAGTATGACAAGTATTCATTATCCTCCCTCTGGATTTCTCTCTGGATTTTAATAGGAATTACACATTGCTATGCAACCAGCAATATGTAACTTCCAGGCTTGGACCTGGAGTTCAGTATGCAAAAAACGATTTAGCTCTTTATCTTGTTCACAGTAGTAAGCAATAATATTTAGTTACGTAGGACATCAGACAATTTGTGAGGTGATTACCATAGTAAATACTTAGACTTGTGTAGAAATTTTAATTTTTGCTTCTCAGCCTTCACTACTGGCTGGAATTGAGACTTGGTAATGCTTAACCCTTTCAGACCTTGCGTCCATTGCAATGGACATCACATTTTCAGTCCATTTATTTCTTCCAAAACTTTTCACCTCATTGAAAGCTTCTCCAATAACTGCCTCGACTGGTTCACCAACTACTTCTCTGACAGGGTTCAACATGTTAAATCAGAGGGTCTGTTATCTGGACCTATGGATGTCTCTATGGGGGTGCCACAGGGTTCGATTCTTGGGCCGACACTTTTATCTGTGTATATTAATGATGTCACTCGTGCTGCTGGCGACTCTCAGATCCACCTCTATGCAGATGACACCATTCTATACACATCCGGCCCTTCAGTGGACTCTGTATTAACTAACCTCCAAAAGAGCTTCGACTCCATTCAACATGCCTTCTATAACCTTCAACTGCTCTTAAACCCCACCAAAACTAAATGCATGCTATTCAACCGCACACTTCCTGTACCCCCCAGCCTGACTAGCATCTCCACTCTGGATGGGTCTAAACTGGATTATGTGGACACCTACAAATACCTAGG
>JACXGM010016443.1:0-20464 GCA_016801145.1 Umbra pygmaea | reverse complement strand
ACCTGGATACCTGGAACCCCCATTCCCACCTCCTGCACCTGAGCACTGGACCCTCCGCCATCACCACCTGCCTCTTCATCGACCCGGATACACATTCCTCAGCAACATTTCCCTAACCTTCACTTCCTTCAATAAATCACTTAATTAGTACTTACGTTGTCTGGTCTGCTTTTGGGTCTTCTCCTCAGAACCCTGACATTCGTATTGTCCAAGTAAACCAAGAAACTGTTAACATAAATACAGAAAGTTATTTTTCACCAGAATGTGAGCATGCAAATATGAAATGTCTCACACACAATAACTCATTATGAATAATTGCTCCTGGACTATATAATACCTCGCTTTTATAGTAATTGCAGTTTTTATTTCCTTACCCACACATTTGAACTCGACTGAACAGTGCTCCACGAGTGCTTTAAGCTGTAGATGTGAAGCTATATTTTTTTATTATGGTTAGTAATGTCAACCAGTTCTACTATAATTAAAAAATGTGGCACTAGAGATTCAACTACCTCTTAATTATGCAGACAGTGAAGTTTACCTTTACATTGACTCATAGCTGTGCTGTGTTTAGAATTTACACTGGATTGTAAAAGGTAAACTACATTAATTAATTTTAAAAAATTGGTTTAAAGTTAGTGCACAATGTGAAATAAAAAAGTCTTTACAGCTAAATTTGTTTTTCCTGAACTATAGGAACATACACAATATTGTAGTCATACAATAAGACTTTTGTCATTTGATAGAATTTATAAATGATTAAAAGTGTCTATTTTGCCTTTAATCAACATGAATATAATATCTTAAATGTTACCATACTTGAATGTTGACAAAGAAAGATCAGGATAATGTAGTTTGTACTGTTTTGTCTTTATGTACTTGTCAATTTTAACCACCATGAAGACACCAAAATCCTTAATGTTACTACTATCACCTATCAAACTACAGCAGCACGTGTAAAACACAAATTGAACCTCTAAATACCAAGGACTGCTAAAATGCTAAAAGTTGGTCTGTCCTTTCAGCAGAAAAAGCTGAACCAAAAATGATTTTCTAGCATCATTACAATCCAAACACATTTTAGAACTTCAGATGTGGTGAAAGCAATCTGTTTTCCACAACCAGATGAATGGCACTACACACCAGGTCTTCCTTCGGTGGGCTCTGGTCATTCAGTTTGGATACCTTTAATTATAGTAAAAGATAAACATGTAGTTAAAGCATGGTAGATCACAATTAATTATATTAATATGAGCTTCTACATGAATGCATGCTTCAGTTAAGGACTTGCATAATTAAGTAAATATACTACTACGCCATACCTTTTTTTTGTATTTGTAAATATATATTGTACCATGTGACTCATCTTAAAGACACACTAATGGGCTGACAGAAGGTCCTCAAATAGATAAGCAAACAACTAAGTAGAAGACAAAAGTGTAACAGCTGTGAACGGTCCTTGGCCACAAGTATCAACGGGATAGGTAAATAAAGAGACAGAGGCAAGGCTATGATTATATCTGGTATATTCTTTTTTTAGCAGTTCTCTTTTCATAGGCGTCGTTCTTTAATTCCGTCCACAATGGACAACAAAAAATGACCTTACTGTTTGAATCAACTAAACATACTCTACTTCTCGTAGGCAAAGGTTAACAAAACTACAGGGTCTTTTCTGGAGCCTCTGAACATTCTCCCTCTAATTCTTGACTGCCTCGTTAGAGAGCTGCCGGCTGCTCCTCGTCGCCTTAAATGGGGAATAGAGCACAGTCATTAGCGACCCCCCCCAGCTGGGATTGATTGTGGTTACCTTTTCCTGCTGTTCCACCCCTAGATGGGCTGTCGCTCCACTGTCCCTGCTTCTCTCACGCACCCTCTCACACACCATCCCCTTCAAGACCGACCAAGAGGGGTGTGCACCAGACGAGACCCCCGGGTTTTGACGGGATAGCGTGTCTGCGTTGCCATAGTCCCGCCCAGCCCTATGGACCACTCGGAACTGGAACGGCTGTAAAGAGAGAAACCACCTTGTTATTCGGCTATTACTTTCCTTTTTGTGGGCTAACCATGTGAGAGGAGAGTGGTCTGTTACCAGCGTGAACTGCCGACCCAGCAGAGAGTATCAGAGGTACTTCAAGGCCCACTTTATGGCAAGGGCTTCTTTCTCTATGGTGGCGTAACGTTTCTCTCTGTCCGATAGCTTACGGCTTATGTACATCATGGGATGCTCCTGCTCCCCCTCCCCTTGAGACAAGACAGCTCCTAATCCAGTATCCGAAGCATCAGTCTGTACCGTAAAGGGAAATCGGGGGCACTTAACACCGGCTCCTGACACAGCATCTTCTGTAGGCAACGGAATGCCTCTTCCGCTTCCTTTCCCCATCCGACTTGATTGGGTTGGCTCTTTTTGGTGAGATCCACTGCTTCTCTCACGCAGCCTTTCACACAGCATTAACAACAGTGGTTGATAACAACAAGCATGCTGTTGCAGGAGTTAGGTACATTATGACAGTCTGAAATAATGAAATAATGTATTTAGAATTCTTTGAGGAGAAATATTACATAGTTATTGCTCCAATATTGAACCTGGTGCTTTATAAAATACATTTGGCTGCAGAACTGAAGATCGGTCAGAGCACAGCTTCATTTCCTGAAAACACACAGGTTGGTTGAACACGTTGCAAACTGTTAAATAAAAGCCTATCTTGGTTTTAAGCCCACTCAACATGACAAGGTGCAGGCCAAGAGTGTCCACAAGACTGGACAGAAATAGCAAAGAAACAAATAAAATAACACCACACACACTAAACACACAACACATACTGCATTTCTTTTAATAAAAATCAAACTCTGGCATCACAATGACATTGTTATGATCCGAAAAAAAGAATACAACCACTATCTACACTGCTCAATAAAAATAAAGGGAACACTAAGATAACACATCCTAGATCAGAATGAAAGAACTAATTGTATGAAATACATTTGTCTTTACATAGTTGAACGTGCTGAAAACAAAATCACACAAAAATTACCAATGGAAATCAAATTTATCAACCCATGGAATCACACTCAAAATCAAAGTGGAAAACCACACAACAGGACGATCCAACTTCGATGTAATGAAAAAAGTCCTTAAAACAGGTAAAAATGAGGCTCAGTAGTGTGCGTGGCCTCCACGTGCCCGTATGACCTCCCTACAATGCCTGGGCATGCTCCTGATGAGGTTGCGGATTGTCTCCTGAGGGATGTCTTCCCAGACCTTGACTAAAGCATCCACCACCTACTGGACAGTCTGTGGTCAACGTGGCGTTGGTAGATGGAGCGAGACATGATGTCCCAGATGTGCACAATCGGATTCAGGTCTAAGGAACGGGCGGGCCAGTCTTGCATTAGGAGGAACCCAGGGCCAACCGCACCAGCATTTGGTCTCACAAAGGGTCTGAGGATCTCTTCTCGGTACCTAATGGCAGTCAGGCTACCTCTGGCGAGCACATGGAGGGCTGTGCGGCCCCCCCAAAGAAATGCCACCCCACACCATTACTGACCCACCACCAAACTGGTCATGCTGGAGGACGTTGCAGGCAGGAGAACGTTCTCCACGGGGTCTCCAGACTCTGTCACGTCTGTCACATGTGCTTAGTGTGAACCTGCTTTCATCTGTGAAGAGCATAGGGTGCCAGTGGCGAATTTGCCAATCTTGGAGTTCTCTGGCAAATGCCAAACGTCCTGCACGGTGTTGGGCTGTAAGCACAACCCCCACCTGTGGACATCTGTCCCTCATACCACCCTCATGGAGTCTGTTTCTGACCGTTTGAGTGGACACATGCACATTTGTGGCCTGCTGGAGGTCATTTTGCAGGGCTCTGGCAGTGCTCCTCCTGCTCCTCCTTGCACTACGGCGGAGGTAGCGGTCCTGCTGCTGGGTTGTTGCCCTCCTACGGCCTCCTCCAAATCTCCTGATGTACTGGCCTGTCTCCTGGTAGCGTCTCCATGCTCTGGACACTACGCTGACAGACACAGCAAACCTTCTGGCCACAGCTCGCATTGATGTGCCATCCTGGATGAGCTGCACTACCTGAGCCTCTTGTGTGGGTTGTAGACTGTCTCATGCTACCGCTAGAGTGAAAGCGCCGCCAGCAATCAAAAGTGACCAAAACATCAGCCAGGAAGCATAGGAACTGAGAAGTGGTCTGTGGTCACCACCTGAAGAACCATAAGCATCAGCAGGTAGATTAAGATATCACAGGAATATTACTCAAAAAATTAAGTTATTTCTGAAGAATAAAGTACAGACTTATTAGTGGTTATTCAAATATTCAAAACTTATTTGTATATACAAAACCATTTACATCAGAGTAATGATGCCAAAATGACAATACAGTCATATGCAAACGTTTAGGCACCCCTGACAATTTCCCAAATGAAATTCCTGATCCACACCAATTTATAAATAAAATTGGCAGGGGTGCCTTAACTTTTGCAGTCGACTGTAATACACTTGCAATTGCACCAATTTCTGTCAGTTGTAATGAAATGATGTTGGTGGAAATTAAAAAAGTTTGACACCATTATCACAAACATCGTGTTGGGTGACTTATGATTTCATTAAATGTTGCTATCCACGATTCCACACACTGTTTTGGTACTCCAAGTTATGTTTTGTATTGCAGACACTTACACCACTAAGTTATGAATAAAAAGTACAAATACTGCATTAAAATGAATGTCTACCTGCTTGTCTATGAAAAACTGATCTTCCTCAAAGTGGGAACTGCAGAGACGCGACTTTTTGGCTATATGGGGAGGCTGCAGACCTGGAGCCGGCAGATATACGGCCCAGGGTACAGTTTTACGGCCCCATTGGACAGTTTTAGGCCCCTGTTATTCCTAATGCGTCCAGTAGGGGTAGATGGATATTTTTTGGTTTCTTTCAGCACGTTTCCAAATTAATGTATTTCTGACGTAACAAGTAAGGGTAAGGGTTTGGGTAAGGGTTTGGGTAAGGGTTTGGGTA
This sequence comes from Umbra pygmaea, assembly GCA_016801145.1. Classification (NCBI taxonomy): domain Eukaryota; kingdom Metazoa; phylum Chordata; class Actinopteri; order Esociformes; family Umbridae; genus Umbra; species Umbra pygmaea. The sequence goes on along the minus strand of JACXGM010016443.1, from coordinate 15,450 downwards.
AGGCTTATGGTTAATGCCTCCCCCTACTCCTTTTTGGGGCTCCATTTTCTGGTGTCTCCTCATGTTCACCAACCATTGCTTAAGCCTGGCATCAGAAGGAAATCTGTATGGAAAGAAATGTGGTTCATGTTGTGCATTTAGATCTCACATCCAGAAGGTGTGTATATTATCAATTTACCCTAACAAGGCACCACATCTGCTGGACTGTATGCATTTCAATGAAAATGATTAAAATGTAGGCTATATTTAATAATTTCAGTTAAGATGTGAAATTAATATAGATTTTAAGTTTCTTTTCAAGATGGAACAATAATGTAACTAAAAATCTTTTCCATGTGCGCCTCCGGGCAGGCGCGTTTCTAGCGGGGTGGCAAACACGTTCACCTGGCAACACTATATTATGTCGGCAACACAAACTCTGATTCTACCTTTCAAAACAATAGCGCTCGTAATTCATGAAAATAAACATTGTGAATTCACTGCATAGATAGTTGGTGGGTCTATGTGCATGTGTTGCTAAAGTTTGTCTGTTGTTGGATAAAACGGACGCTAGTGAATGTTTCTCAAATGTATCGTGTTTTCATGAGACACTGACAATATATTCAATCAAATTCTGTGCACAACATCTTCGTTACTGTTTTTAAAATAATATAGTGTTGCTAGGCGAACGTGTTTGCCACCCCGCTAAAAAGGCGCCTGCCTCCGGGTAACGTTGCCCAACTCTCGGGGTACATATATTTCAGTATATTCAAATAAAAGTGACAGTGTCTGAGTTAAAGCAGTCTCCGCTTGAGTTTTGTGCGAATGCGCCACAAGAAACTCATGTGAGGGGACAATTTCTAAATCACACGCAGTCCCAAAATGATACTAACCCCGTGCGAATAGGGTTTATGAATTTGCACCAACGTTAGCTATATCAGGCTTTGATTTTAAGCTAACATTTACATTACATTACAACTACATGAAATATGGTTAAAAACTATCTACTGTACACGACTGTAACGTATATTTTATCCGTTACACGGTCTGCATAACTTATTTAGTTAGCCCACTTCCCTCGGTGAGCAATGTGCAAACTGGCTAGCTAACGGATGTTAATTGGTATGATAAAGTTTACTAACGTAAAACAGTATTACAAATTTAACGTCTTTTCGTGCAACCGAACACTGAACAAGACATTATTAGGCGATTAAAATCTCACAGTCATGTTCTTCTTGGTCTTTCCCAAACTGAAGTTCATGTGTCATGGATGAGCTTTGCTAAACCTCTGTCATTGACAGACAGGCCGAAGACTGTCAATCACATCATCTTCTTCTTCTTCTGTGGATTATTGGCGGATCGCAACCAAGTTAAGCTGCATCTACCGCCACCAACTGTACCGGAGTGTGAGGCCGGTCACGGCCCACCCAATTCAACACAACCCACCACACCCCACGACCCTAGAAATTAAAACACAGCCCACTACCCCCCCCACACCACTAACTACCCTCCCCCTTCCCCTTCCCTTCCATCAGCTCGTGAACCATCTCCCCCGTGACGTCAGTAATACCCATAAACTCCCTAGCAGCACCCACCACAACATCTATCCTAGCATTCCTTCCCTTAACCTGACTACAAACATTCACTACACTACACAGAAACGCCAAAAACTCAACCCTGCCCACCACCAGTGAATCCTTACCAACCACACACTCATGCTTACACTTCTCTGACAACACCAAACTGCGAACACCCAAACCGTCCTCCGACACCGGGCCTACAACCCTCTCCTTCTCCACCTGCACACCAACCCCAAGTCCCCCCACTCTCCGCACCGCTTCCGCATACGTGACCCCATCAACCATCTTAACCCGCTATGCCTCCGCCGCCTTCTTCTGAACCACACACCCCCCAAACGCAGCACTGTGCTCCCCACCACAATTACAACACCTCACCAGGTCCCCTACCCCACACTTACCATACTCATGCGCACCCCCACACCTACCACACCTACCCTTCCCTCTGCACACAGCAGTCACATGCCCCATCCGCTGACAATTAAAACATCTCAGTGGCGGTGGCACATATTCCCTTACATAAAAACTAAGATACCCTAAGTGCACCCTACTCGGCAAAGGCCCCCCAAAATCCAACAACACCGTGGGACTCATTCTATCCAACCCCAACGCCCTACTGCCCAACCGTCTCGCCTCCAACACCACCCCACCCGACACAATCTCCTTAAGCTCCTCCATTTACAGATCCTCTGGCACCCCCGTGATAACCCCTCTCACCTTCACTGCACTCCCAGGCACCATACACCTCACCTTACCCCCATTCAACACCTCCAACTTAAGCAACTTAGTGACACCGGGTGTAACAGCTTACCTGTCGGGGCCAAAAACTCCACAATCACCTTATACCCCAGATCCACACCACCAAGTACCGGCCCTTCACCTTCTTCCAAACTACTCTCACCGCCCTCTTTCTTCCGTGCCCGCTTCTTTTTCCTCTTTACATACCGTGCTTCCTCAAACCCTACCGCCACTCCAGCTACACTCACACTCCCATGCGAGCTCCCTTCCATGCCGACCTCACCCCCGGCAAAACCGTTGCGACCCGCCACCAGTATTGTAGTCCTCCCGGTCTCCCTTTCCAGTGCCAGCCTATCCAGTTCAATTATCTCCGCCAATTCCTCCGCCGCCAACTCCGCCGCCACCAACTCCGCCGCAGTGGAACCCCACGAGGACGCCATGCCCCTTGCACGAGACATCTCGATATTCCTGTCCAAATATTATTTGCAGCTAGGGTCAGTCTAGTAACTCTCCGTTGACTTGCGAGCTGGAAAACCAAATCTCGACCCAATCACATCATAGCCACACCCTAAACGTTCCTTTGCTTTATCGCCTGTTTTATATTCAACGATACCATAATAAAAAAATGAAGATTATGACTTTTTACAGAAGGCTTAAATCTAACGATTGAGACCATATACTCATTATAAAAAGTGTTTACTAAAGTAATAAATCAAGTGAGAAGTGATTCCAAGCTCTTTTGCAACTAGACACACCGCCCCCAGCAGAATTTAGACAGAATGCAGGTTTAGGGCACTTCCTCGTTTTTGTCAATTTTCCAAACCGGATGCTCACCCTGTGGTTCGAAGGCTATATTCAAGACATACAGGTGAAACGCAAGGAACTACAAGGCATCCAAATAGAGGCAAAAGCATACCCGTCACAGTCAAAAAATGAACCACAGCATATCCTACTAATCGAGACGGAGGCTGGGACTAACAATATCAAGGAGCAACACTGTTCATGCAAAGATAGGTAGGTCTCTATTCACTTCTATTATCGTTATAACAAAGCAAACGGACTACGCGAGTATAAAGTTGTATTTATTAGCAGCGTGTGCTAGCATATCAAGAACCGGTATGCTAGGTAACGTTAACTTTAGCTGACACTTGTCAGGATTTGACTTCAACTTTGGGAAGGGAAAAAATTGGATACCCCCCTCCAACCTCTCTGGGAAACGCGTATCTGTGTTACAAATGCCCCAGCCACAACGTTTTACCATATTTTTGATAAAACTACAACGGTAATAACCTGCCGAGACCAAAAATATGAGACGCCTGTATTAAAGTAAATGGAGTGCTGTGAAAAAAGTGTCGGACCTCTGTGGGAGCTCGTTCTTGGCTGCGCTGTGATTGGTCAATCTACATTCTAGGGTGTGGCTTATTGACAGGCGAATTGACAATTAACTACAGTAACGTTAAGGCTAACTATACGTCTAACATTACCTCACTTACTGTACACTAGAGGGTGACACGGGAGTGGATTTTCAAACAACTCCTGTCCCACTCCCAAAAAATAAATTCTGTCCCATCCCAATCCCACAAAAAACTGGAGGAAAATCCTGTCCCGTCCCAATCCCACAAGGGTGAATCCCATTCCCTCCCTCTCCCGTTTTGTGTTTTTTTGACCGGAATCTGTCAGTTAAAGTAAAAAATACAGTACAGATCACAGCAGGGCTGGCCCGAGACATAAGCGAAACCTGTTTGCCTGGCAACATTATATTGTGACCGCAACACAAACTCTGATTTGTCAGTTCAAAATACTAGCGCTCGTAATTCATTGAAATAATTATTGTTAATTCAATGCATAGATGGGTAGTGAGTCCATGTTGATGTGTTGCTAAAATTAGTCTATTTTTGGAATAAATAGACTCTAGTGAATGTATTTCAAATGTAATTGTGTTTTCACATGTGACAATGACAATATTTTCAATCAAATTGTGTGGACAACATATTTGTCACTGTTGTTACTATGAAGTTTTTATAAAAAATATGTTAAATGCTTTTTTGCTATCACATACACCTATTGTTCATTTATACACAAAACAATTGCATTTGGTTACAATTCACTATCTTTATAATGAGTTAACAATGGTTATTGCAATAAATTAAAACAAGCGCTATTCTTTTGAAGGGACAAATCAGAGTTTGTGTTGTGGGCACTATATAATGTTGCCAGGCAAACAGGTTTCGCTTACCTGTATGTCTTCGGCTGGCCCTGGATCACAGCATACCCTAGCCTGGTTCTACCAGACTCTAATACGTACATTTTGTAGACAAAGGAGTAAAAGGATACAATTAAGATGCACTTATGAAGTTAAAGGAATAATAATTAATATATTGCCTTTTCTCCCCTGTTGCAATAGTCTGAGTTGAGAATGGAGAAATGCTTAATAAATGCATATAGAGGATTGATAGTATAGAAGTTGTTGATATTTCCTATCTAACAATCTGACCCCATATTGATTATTTATCCATGTGTGTAAACAGCTACGGAAAGAAAAACTAGAGCGACCCGGGAAACTAAAGTGTTGCCCGCAAGTCAGACCCGGTGCTTAGTGTAATCTTCAGTTTCCAGGGAAGAGGAACTGGGGAACGTTACACTTAGGCTACCTAGCTTGAATGTGTGCATGATAAGGGCTGAAACTTAAGACAGGCCGCAACAAGATAGCTTACGTTCCCATTAATGACTCCACCGGAGATGTTCTGGGAAATGATTTAGAATGACAGACAGAACTTAGTAGTAAATCAATAATATTTTATTCCAGTTAAAGGGCATCGAAGTACTTTAACCTGACACAGAATTTCACAATGCAATACCAATAATTACATGTTGTCTAAAACTCCTAAATATGATCTACGATCTAAGCATGTCTTATACGGTTCAGTCTATTTCTCAACATTTATTCAACACATTTGCTATGGCGCGCACAGACGTGGGCCAGGAGAATTCGTTAAAGAGATCTCATCTGATTTAACCTTAAACAAAGACTTATATTTCCCCTCGAGAGGGGACGCCCACAACTCCCGCTGCATACGAAATAAAGATCAGTTCACTGGTTGGAATTGGAGAACAAAAGAGTACATTAACAATTAGATTATGTGTCGCCTCGGCGGCGCTATCCGGGATGTAACAAAAGGACTGAGTTATAACATTTGAGTATGCTTCACTGTGGAAAGTTAGCACTATTCTCTTCTAGTCACTCTGTGGAGAAAATCATATAGCCTTGCATGTAGTAAAAACACAAACTCCCTTTATGGGATGATCCGTCAAGCCCCAAGATGAAATATCATGATATACACTATAATGTTGAGTTCTCAGCTTCTAGTTGACTACCCAATAGTGAGGGGGGTTTGCCCCCCCTTCCTTCCGGGTCTCACTCCGGCAGTCGTCAAGAGTGTGAGAGGCTGGTAGTCCTTAGACAGCTGCTAGAATAAGTCCTGTGAAACATCTAAAAATCCACTACAATTTCATTTGTACATAAGCCGCTTTCCGACCAAGTAGTTACAGGAACGTAGTTATATGCAAGGAACTAAATAATCCCGTTATTTCTTCTATTGGAACACAAGAAAAAAAGGGTTATAGGAACGTTATGTTCTAGGAACTGCAAAAATCCCTGCGATCGGAAAGCGGCTATAGTTTGGCCAATCTCCATTGACAAGCGTTAACTTCCTTGAAGGCGGGTACTCTGTTGAAGTTTAAAACTCTTGGATCTGGATCTGCCATAACAAATCACACACAATTTCCTGTAAATCATCCATGCAAACACACACAGGCACGCGCACACACCCGCGCAGACACGCACACATTATATAGCCTAACTAGTGATGGGACAACCGACTCTTTTACGTGAGTCGGTTCAACCGGACGGTTGTTGGTTGGTATACCGAGTTAATAGATTCGGTCACCGGTTTGCGTGCTCACGGGGGGAGGGGACACCCGTTTGATTACATCAGACTCATGCAGTACCCTCGGTTCAGTCTCGTTCAGTAGCCTGGTGTAGTCTGGTTTGTGACAGCCTCTACCATGCAGCCTGCAACATTAACTTAACATAACTACCAAGATAACATGTATTTGTATGTGATGTTTTTCCCCATCGATAATATGGGTGTCTTGTGTCTCTGCAAGTTGGGTTATTAAGCCTTGTTTCTAGCGCATAGATGATTGTATTCATGGAAATTCCGCTTGATTACATTAGACTTGAGCGGTTGCACGGTTACTTTCGGTCTCGTTCAGTAGCCTGGTGCAGATTGGTGTTCGGTCTCGGGAATTCCGTTAGATTACATTAGACTCGAGCGGTTGCACGGTTACTTTCGGTCTCGTTCAGTAGCCTGGTACGGATAGGTGCGCGGTCTCTGCAATTCAGCTTGATTACAGGGGCGCAGATGGCTCAGTGGGTAGGGAGTCAGACTTGTGGTCAGAAGGTTGCCAGTTCGATTCCCGACTGAGCCAAATGTTGTTGTGTCCTTGGGCAAGACACTTTACCCTAATTGCTCCCAGGTCGTTGCTGTAAATAAGAAATTGTTCTTAGTCAACTTACATAAAGGTTAAATAAAGGTTAAATAAAAAAATAAAATAAAAAACATTAGATTTGAGCGGTTGCACGTTTACTTTCGGTCTCGTTCAGTAGCCTGGTTCGGATCGGTGCGTGGTCTCTCCAATTCTGCTTGATTACATTAGACTCGAGCGGTTGCACGGTTACTTCCGGTCTCGTTCAGTCTCCTCGTGACAGCCTACATTCTTAAAATGACTGATCACACTTTGCTGAATACTTGCATCTATTGCACAACAAAACACATTAAGGTAGCCGATAACGTACACAGTTTATCAATAGCTAGCTACTTGGTGATGTTATGTTCAAAATCTGTAAACTCTCATGATGTAAATATTCCCTCACCTAGCCTAATGGGAGTTGTGAACTCTAGCCTACCTAACGTGAACTGTAGCCTACCTACCGTGCCATTAATTCTCATTCGGCAATAGTTCGTTAACTTCTCAACTCGTTCTAGTGTAGGACCGGAAGCGCTACCGGCACGAATTAGGTATAAAACACGAGTCGGTTCATTGACGTATGGCAACCGATTCTCCCGGTTCAGTGACACGAGTCGGGTTAATTAACCGACTCTTCGGTCAGTTCGTCAACACTAAGCCTAACCATATTTTCAATGAGTTTCCATTAAGATGGGGTCCCATAGTTGCTGGTGCACCTGTCCTCAATAAATCTTCCAGTAACACTGAATTTGTGATTTTCGCGGCAACAAAGTGTGTGGGGGAAGCCTTCTTCTCTGGCCCTCATTACACACTCGGCACATGACCACTGGTATCACCTAATTTATAAGTCAATCCTAAGAAAAACCCCACCATACCTAAACTCACTCCTCATCATTGCCTCACCCTCCCGTAACCTGCGCTCATCCATGTACTCCCTGATCACTCCAAAAGCCCACACCTCCTTTGGCTGAAATCCCTTCCAGTTCGCCGCAGCAAATGATTCGAACAAGCTACAGAAGACTCTTTCCCTCACTTCCTTTAAATCACAATTATCAGAGTTTCTGTCTAACCATTGCACATGCTGACCCCCCACCCCACATGTACACTACCTCTCCCTATCTGATCCATTACCTCAGCATGGTCTGGTGGAGAGCCGGCTGAGCTGCGGCCTGGTCGTCAGGATGGGGGGCAGAGTCAGGTCTAGATCAGCGAAGGGCCCCGTGGATGGTGGTATCTCTGAATATACCCACCATGGAGTGTTGGTGGGTATCCACGGTGCCCTGCTAGCCTCTGAAGAGACTGATGCCGCCAGCACTGGCTGCTCCTCCTGAAATGGTCTGGCACTGGTGTAAAAGGAGTGTGTAGTGGGATGTCCTGAGGGTAATCCTACCCCACTACGACCCTCACAGGCTGCTTGCCAACACCCCAAAAAATCAGGGGATTTTTTTCCAGGTTGGAACTCCGAACCCTTTATTCCCTCTTCGAAATCCTCCTCGTCTGAGAAAAATAGTTTGGAATCCACCTCCCATAGGGATTCAGCTGTGAGCTCCGGAGCGATAGTTATCCGACCATAGGGGTAGCCCAGGCTGCGTACTCCATTCTATCCACCCCAGAAGCCTCTTCTCAGTATAGCGATTTGCCACGAAATCCTTTTGGGGTTGATCATTCTGTCATGTTGTCTGGTGGTGTAAAGAGAGGAAGACTTAGGCAGGCAGATGGCAGGTGCAACGATGAAAATTTATTGCGACAGATCCAGGAAACGTACAAATGGCAGGTTGCAGGGTGTGCCTACAGCAAGGTGCACACAGAGTATTTATATATAAAGTTTACATGCTCTTTAGAAGCAGCACGGACACTGGCAGCTAAGATAAACAGTCGGTACGCCTCTACTACAAACTGCAGGGACTCACTTGTCACAACCTTTCTGTAGAAGTTCTGGATTCTTCAGAACCCAACGTAACGTGGAAACAACAGAATACAAAACAATGATCGACAGCCTCTCTCTAGTTTAGCACATAAGATATAATGCTGACTGACGAACTAACACAGCTGCATGTCATAAATAATCAGATCTATAAGACACCAGCACAACCTAACCTAAACCCTATCTGGAGTAGATGCCCAAATCAGAGAGGCTGTCACAACTTAAAAGGACATTACACGTAAATATTAATAAACACAAACCTACATGCAATGCACTGACTAAACACAAATATAGAGAAATCACCAAACAATATAGAAATGAGTTCATTATAGTGCATGAGCACCAGCCCTCCCTGGTCTGGTCGTCACACCATGTTCATTTTCAGCTTAATGATAAATAAATTGTAGCTTGCTTTCTATATAAAATACAGTTGTTGATTATTCTGCCTTGGATTACCCTCTGTACCTTTGCCTACATTCTGGTATTGTTATTCTGGCCTGACCCCTGCATTAGTTAATTATTCTGCCTTGGATTATCCTCTGTGCCTTCGCCTGAGCTGTTGCAGCCTTGGATTGTTTATATCCTGTAATAAATATCCATTGTTCCTTTTTACATTGAGAGCACTTCATTACACCAATATATTCATTCTCACATTTCAGATTTTTTTTGTTGCAACATATACAATATAACTTTTGGTTAAATCATTTCTATTTGAAATACCTATAATTTCTTTTGATCTGTTTGACACAAAACTAATTCCATAGCATTAAGGATTGCATCATTTTGTTGCAGTGGTTGATGATGTCATATCGACCAAAGTATTTACAAATAGAGAACATAAAAACACATGCTCTTTAACTCTGTCAAGGTAAGAAAGGGTTTCTCAATTGGGTTGCTTTTCTAACCATAACAGAGGAACAAAGAGAGGAAATCTGTATACCAAGTATTGAAGTGGTCTCTTAGGCAATCTGCTCTTTTAAAGTGAAGAAACACATGACCCTGAATGACTTCGGCAAACATACCACTGACTAAATTGAGGACACTTCTACTTGCTTCTGAAAAATATGCAAATTCCTTATAAAAGGGACGTTTCCCCCTAACCCTTAACTTACCAAATATTACTCATTACTCAATGTGGGCCTCAGATACTTATTAGCCTAATCAATGTAAATAGTGTGTTACTTGCTAAGCTTCTTGCTGAATTGCTTTAGAACCTATAGCCTGGATTTATTAATCTAAAACAGCCTGGCTCCTAGATTAAATTATTGGACACTGACAAGATATTCAGGAATACTAGTCTGTCATATGATACAGCATTAAATGCATTTTCTTATTTGTCTATTCTTGGCTGGAGTTTAAAAAAAAGCCCGGTTTCAGTGACCTGATACAGCGTTTTCGTGTGGACGAAAGGAATAACCGCATAGAAAAAACTCTGGTTTCAAAAATACCCATGTTCGTGTGGACGGGGCCTTAGACAGCAGTTACTAGCCATATTCTGAGGATCAAAATTACTGAAGGCAAATGGTAACGGACGGAGCTCTAAATAAAACCACATAAATACTATTTATCCATGATGCCTTGCAATTTTGAACCGCGCAGTCTAGGAGTGCTGACTGCTTGCTTCGTATATGTAGCTTGCAATTGCGCATAAATAGATATTTCTGATTGAAAAAAACATGAAGATTGACCATTGAAACTGCTGCATAGAGCAATCTCCAGAAGTTTGATTAAGACCAATGTGACTGGACAATTAAAGCACTTTAAAGACATTTTTCTCATTTAGTAGAGCACAAAAGAAAACAAAATGTTTTATCATAATGCCTTTCGTGTTTACAAAGATTTTTAAGTTATTTCCTCTGTATAAAGAATGTGTTGTGTACTTTTCTTATTTAGCAAACCATAATCATGTTTGATATTCTAAGCACAACGCCAATAAGCCCATAATCATATAGCAACACCAAGGCTTCACCACATAACTAAAATAGTGCTGCAAGTGTCAACTGTTCTGACACATTGTACTATTAATAAAATGATGACTAAGGTGAGAAAACTTTTTAAAAAAGACAATGATGAATCAGCTTGATTTTCTTCTATTTGGTTGGCATACCAGTTACCATTTGAAACATATGCATAATGCTGCATCAGAATCACTGAAAGGTCAGTTCAGTTGACTTGGTCTCCGCCATCATGTGTTAATGTTTGTAGATGTGTAGGGACACAAAACAGACACTGAATGATGTATCATGGATGATGGGCCCTGGCCATCCAGGCTACGGTAGCAAGGTATGGAACATGTTGTTAATTAAAGTTTCATAAAGATTGACCCAATGTTTGAAGTAGGCCTGCACGATAAATCGTTTTAAAATCACAATCTCGATTCACACCTGTTCCTGATCTAATTGTAAATTACTTTGAATATTTTTTTTAAAGGTTGTTTTTTTTCACAGGCATGTTCAAGGAGTTCAGATAGAGCCTGTATCAGGGACAAATTTAGTTCAATGTGTTATATGTCACTATTTTTGGTAGCCTACTGTACTTGAATGGCCAGTATGTACTTTATTTTCTTTATTCATTAAAGCTTCCAGTCTTGGGCAGGACTCCCTTGGAGAAGAGTTATTGTAACTCAATGGGAACTTTCCTGGTTAAATAAAGGTTAAATAAAATAAAGTAAGATTAAAAATACAGGCTTGTGGTGATGCACAATGTGCTATAGGTGCCAAAAAATCTATATTTGGAACTGCCAATTTGTTTTGTCATGGTTCATATGTGCAATAAACATTACACTTCATGAGAAAAAAATTGTGGCAGAGAATCGTGAAATCAATTCTAAGCAAAAAAATTGCGATTCATATTTTTCCCCAAATCGTGCAGGCCTAGTTTGAAGAATAGGTTATCCTAAACAGTACAGTAAGTCCACTTGTTAATGGTCCCTTGTTGCTCAGTGGCAGAGCCTTGCTTACACCAACATTGCGAGTTCAATTCCCACAGGGAGGACAGAACACAAGCTAATGCATGCCACGCTGGATTAGAGTGTCTGCTACATATACAATAGAGAATGTTAGATGATTTGTGGAACAGTGTGTGAAAACAGGAAGGGTTGCTGAGATATTTTAGATGTGTCATCAGCGTGATGACAGCTTGTTGTGTCTACTCATTTACTGTCATGAGAACTACTTCAATGGACTAACTATGGACAGTGAATATCTAACCTAAACTTTAAGGCAACTGACAAAAGTAATTAGTTATAAGTAAAATAATTTTGGCTTCAACTCCTGAAAACTTTTTGTTGAGGATTGCCAATATTGTGTTTTATTCTGTATAGACTAGGGCATAGGAAAAAGTTTGAAATTTGGGGGGCACACCATATATTTTTCACTAATTGTTATTATTGGAGGGACCACATTGCCTGTTTGCAACATTGAGGACATGCAAGGCAGTCATACTGAAAGAGGAACAAGCTGATAAAACCTTCAAGTCCACAAGATAACAGGAATTGCATGACTTACTGTGAATGCCTGTAAGCAACTGTTCAGATTAAATGTGCTAAATAGAACCACACAGAATGACAAACACAACTAAAACTACACCACTAAATATTTATTTGGTTCTTCCTGATCAACAATGCAAAAAAACATTAAAGTACCTTTGCATTCCTGCCAGTAATGTAGTTGTTCATCACTAATGAAATCGAATCGGAGACAATGGAACGATCTGCCTCTATTTTCAGGTTGGTGGTGTAATCAGAAACCTGCAGTTTATCCCTTATTGTATGGTATTTTTTAAAGTTTTGAAACACAGAACCAGAAAAACAAAAAAATAGATTTGAATACTGTAAATGCGAATTTGTTCCTAATCAACTCGGCTAAATTACATTTAATATGTTTAGGTAAAAAATATAATAATTATTTGTCTGGTATAAAGTGGGAACTTCTCTAGCAATGTTTAAATACTGACTTCCTCCATCAAACACTCATCTCAATCAGACAGCTTAAAATGACTGCATGCATCTTTGCACTTGCATGTGACTTCCAAAACCTTTAAGAAGCAGCATACGCCGTGAAGTGGCATGATGCCAATCATCCTTCATTCAACAATGTAAGTTATAATCATGGTATTCCCCTTCTTTGAGATTGTGTGCTTTGTTGGTATTCAGTCTTTATGTCATACAAATGCCAGGTGGATTCAAATATAGGTAGCTGAGAAAGGGTGTCAGGAGGTGTGTCTGAAGAATTCTTACGTGCCATGCTATTGGTTCAATCTTTTTTATTTATGTATTTATTTAACAAGGACAATGCTTTCAAACACATATGTGGCTGGATCATCTATGTTTGGATTACCACATACTGAAAACATATTGTTGCAAACATTATTAGTGTCAGCACCTAAGTGCCAGGGCCCGTATTCATAAAGAATCTTAATGCAAAGAGTAGCTCCTAGTGAGAAAATTCTAAGAAAATTCATCTTACTTCATCTTACATTTTACTCTTAAAATAAAAAAAACTAGTAAAGAAAAGAGTAATTCAGAAAGCAACTTAACTCTTAAAAGAGGTCTTAAGGCCAACATTGGTAGGAGTACAGACAAGGACTTTTAAGAGGCTTAAGAGTTCCTTCAGTAGAGGAGAAAACGGCGGAATTACGAAGAGGGAGAAGAAATGTGTTGCAGACAATGGATGACAGTGAGTGAAAAAGACGCTATAGATTAGATCGTGTAGGGATCATGTTTGTGACCGATCATATTAGAGACACGCTAACATCTCCGACACAGCGCAGAAATGCCATAGTGCCAGAATGAAAGTAATCACTAGGCCTACATTAAGATGTTTGGCAACTGGGAAAATGGAACAATGCAGCAGTGATGCAATGCAGCATTCCCTGGCGTTGTCGGAGTAATGGATGGATCCCACATCCGAATTATTCAACGTGATCTCTCAGAAATCCGTGATACTACCACGGAAACTTAACTTCAAACTCCGTGGCAGTTTCATGGAATGGCAGAAAATTATTTGAAACTGCCACGGATCCTTAACTTCAAACTCTGTGGCAGTTTCATGGAATGGCAGAAAATTATTTGAAACTGCCACGGATCCTTAACTTCTAAATCCGTGGCAGTTTCAGGGAACACTTTAAATCGCTCAATCACAGTCTTCAAAAGATTGTGTCACCGTGGTAAAGTTGGTTTTATATTGGACTTTGGATATTCGACACATTCGAAAAATCTATTATGCGGCTTGACCTTTTGACCCACCCATGTCAAAACACATCTGGTGTATTCATCTAACTGCCCTACATATTGCACAAAGCTTCTTTTTTTTAAAAACCCACCCTTTCATTTTATAAACATTTTTAACTGAAAAAAAGGCTATAAATCTATTATGCGGCTTGACCTTTTGACCCACCTATGCCAAAACACATCTGGTGTATTCATCTAACTGCCCTACATATTGCACAAAGCTTCTTTTTTTTAAAACCCACCCTTTGATTTTATAAACATTTTTTAACTGAAAAAAAGGCTATAAATCTATTATGCAGCTTGACCTTTTGACCCACCCATGCCAAAACACATCTGGTGTATTCATCTAACTGCCCTACATATTGCACAAAGCTTCTTTTTTAAAAAAAACGATCCTTTGATTTTATAAACATTTTTAACTGAAAAAAAGGCTATAAATCTATTATGCGGCTTGACATTTTGACCCAACGATGTCAAAACACATCTGGTGTATTAATCTAACTGCCCTACATATTGCACAAAGCTTCTTTTTTTTTAAAACACATCCTTTGATTTTATAAACATTTTTAACTGAAAAAAAGGCTATAAATCTATTATGCGGCTTGACCTTTTGACCCACCCATGCCAAAACACATCTGGTGTATTCATCTAACTGCTATACATATTGCACAAAGCTTCTTTTTTTTAAAACACATCCTTTGATTTTATTTTTAAAAAATTGCCATTCGCTTCTCTTATTGAACAATGCGCACAAGGGTGTGGCAATTAACAACCTAAAGTGTTGTCTAACGCCTTATCTGAAAAGCAATATCTTACACCATCTTAAAAGCATTACACCACTGACCAAGAAAAACCTGGTCTATATTGAAAGGCGCATATGAAGTACATCTGAAGAGGCACTGTCACGAGATGTAAGCAGCAACTCCTCCTTTGTCGTGACACCAAAGTGAAGTCAGTTAAATTTGCCATTTAGTTGAAATAATTGACAGATATTATTACAATAGTGCAGATGCATGTATGCTATACTCTGCTAGGTTTTAGTCAAGCGTGGTTTAGTGGTATACCTGTTCAATACAGTCTAACCTGCAAGCAGTTTCCTTTAAATGCGACGCGGACTATCAAAATACAGATGCGCTTTTAGATGTTGCGCTGCTTGCTGTTAAAGGGAATGACCGATGTAATTTTCATTGTTTTAAAGCATGTTACGCCCAAAACACACCCATGACTGATTAAGAATTATAAGACCAAACCTTTTGCACCAGTCGCCCAAAGTTTGATAACTCAACTACCCATAATGTGGACTGGACAAACACGAAATATTTGACAGCGACCATGCGTTTTAGATCGACAAGATAAGGCCTAAGTAATTTAAAGAAATCCATGTTATCACCTTCCAAAATGTTGTGATTCATTGTTAGGGCTGTCAAACTAAATCAAATCTGAAAATGTGTGCAGAGCCTATATCAACACTG
>JACXGM010016442.1:0-20470 GCA_016801145.1 Umbra pygmaea | reverse complement strand
GTAACAGGGTATCTTCACTGCTCACTCCACCTGTGAATCAGAGGGTAACAGGGTATCTTCACTGCTCACTCCACCTGTGAATCAGAGGGTAACAGGGTATCTTCACTGCTCACTCCACCTGTGAATCAGAGGGTAACAGGGTATCTTCACTGCTCACTCCACCTGTGAATCAGAGGGTAACAGGGTATCTTCACTGCTTACTCCACCTATGAATCAGAGGGTAACAGGGTATCTTCACTGCTCACTCCACCTGTGAATCAGAGGGTAACAGGGTATCTTCACTGCTCACTCCACCTGTGAATCAGAGGGTAACAGGGTATCTTTAGGGTTACAGGTTGTCTAGGTGTGCTAAGCCCTGAGCCTCCAGCGACACTCATATTTTTAATTTAGTAATTTACCACACGCCCTTATCCAGAGCAACTTACAGTACGTACATGGATATCCCCTGGAACAACTTAGGGTATGTGCCTTGCTCAAGGGCATGACAAAAGTTGGCCCACTTGGGAATCAAACCTGCAACCTTCCTATTACAAGTCTGACTCTTTAACCACTGAGCCACCTGAGGCCACATAATATCTTACCTCCTTACCTGCACACGCACATGCGTGCACACACACACACGCTCTCTCCCTCTCTCCCTCTCTCCCTCTCTCCCTCTCTCCCTCTCTCCCTCTCTCCCGCGCAACAACCTTTAAGCACATATTAATATGCACAGCTTTATTTTACCATTATAGATAGCATACGCACCCATTCACACTGTAGCAGATATCAGGACAGAAATCTCCTAAGTATATTTGGCCCTCTTGATAAAGATGAGGAAAAAAGATTGTATAAAATGTGTAATCCAAATTCTGAATACTTGTGGCAGATTGAAAAAGATGGCCAAGATTACACGCAATAATTTCTCCAATTACTGAACATTAAAAAAAACAAAGGCTCAGTGTTGGTTTCTTGGCAATGTTAGGCTGATAGAGGATTTAAATTAAAAAAATATTGGTGAAAATAGTTCTCAATACCACACATCAATTGTATCAGCATTGAAGGGTTACACAGTGATTAACATTAGTTAGTCACATTGCCTATCATTGCATCTGATTCAGAGGGAAAGCCCTGAATGGAAGATTTCCCATTCAGGGAACGATGCAATGATAGTTAGCTAGAGTGCTAACGTCCGATGACTTTTAGAGTTAGGCTGCAATTTTGTCCAGCGGTTGTAAATGTAGTGCGATGGTGCTACTGTATAAGGGTCCCTGAAAATGGTGTACATGTTTTACAGGATTGTTCAACTAATCACCAAAACCACACCAATTAAGCAAATTCATCTTTTCAGTGATTGCATTAATCTAGAAAAAATTCCATCCTTTAGTAGAGAAATATTATCAAGAAGACAAAAACTGTTCAATAGACATCATTTGACAAACAACAACAATAAATTAACTAAAAAACATTTCCATTAGCTCACATTAGGAATAGCTAAGGGCTACTGCTTGCTCAAAATTCAAGAGGTATTCATTGCAGGTATCGGAAGTCTCCTGACCCGCCGTGATCTGTAGCCTCTACCAAACAGCAACAACCCCATTCTGCCAACAGTCAGACAGCTTGACCCAGGACCCATGTCGGCCTCAGATGCCCTTAATGAGCTTCGGTTCTATCTCTGGTCCTACATCTCTTACTCCCCATGAGCCCTCAGGAGATTGACCCGATGTTGACAGGTGAAAACCAGCCCTATTATCATCCTCAGAAAATCAGGGCCTAGCCGTTAAGCTTATACACCGCAGAAGGAAGGGAAAATAAAATGGATGGTTGTCACCTTGAAGGAAAAATAACATTAATTGGATGCCTGCCATCTGACCTGTTCCGTTTACTGACCTGCATCTCTAAAGGCCGACAGCAGAAACAGTGAAACCAACATTTCGTCCGGTTCATTTCGGAAACAGTGCCGGCAGCAAGGCTGAAACGGAGATGAATTATCTGCAGCTTCAGTCAGATATGGATTTTTATCTTCAATGGACTAAGGGAGACCATTATGCTCCACATTCAGCATGTGTTGTGTTGACTTGGCGATGTGTTAGGATGTGTTAAGGGTTACAAACTAGTGACGACCCACACAGACTGGAGCTACCTCCATATTTTTATGTCTGAAAACAGACATCCAGTCAGCGCGCTCCAGTCGGTCGATAAGAGTATGCCTGGTTTGAAACAGCAAAGCCATCTGCTCACCGGTAGTTCATTCATTAGCTAAATGAACGTGAATTATTTCAGCTTCAGCCAACCAAACACTCATTTGGTTATTCAATGCCTTTGCAGCAACGTCAGGTGAGAGTCTTAGAAGGCAGTGAAGATGATCCTGAGCACTCAGTAACGTTTACCTACACAGACAATTACCCAGGATGCAACAGCAGTGTAAGTAAACGTGTTTTCACAAGTTATGTGTTGTGGCACTGGTTTGAATTGTCAATCATTTTATTCTTTACTTTTTGCTTATACTCAAGGACTGTGAAATATCAATGGCATTACCTAGTACACAAGCTCTTTGCAATGTTTGCTCTTTCTGATTAGTACAGAACATTTACTAATTCTGCCATGACTATTCTTCTTCTAGTTTACTACTCTTACATGTACAGTATTTATACACAAAACCCCGAAAAAGACACATAAATCCTTCATTCTTTATCCATCAACTACAATGTTGTTTGATGTGCTTTCCCCTCCTCATCAGTCAGCCCATCACTCCAGAGTCTATCATTCCTCTTTAAGGTTGGCCCATAATAAATCAACCCTGGGACTGTGAGAAAGACACAATTAAAAAAAAAGTAGGCCACAGTACACAGCCATTCTGTTCTACCTCCCTGCTCAACATTCTCTGTTCTCCATTTTCTTGTCCTCACCTGTCCTCCTCTTCTGGAACAAGAAGTGTTTGACCCTCCCTCTCCTCTACTGTCTGAGACTGGTCTCATTACATTTAGCTCCTGATGCAATAATACTCTTACTACCTTCGTCCTGTCATTCTGCGCGTCTCTATTTCTGTCTTCCTGTCATTTTCTCTCTATCGCTTTCTCTCTCTCTGTCACTCTCTCTCTCTCTCTCTCTCTCTCTCATCTTCTCTTTTAAAGGCCTCTCTCCATTTCTTACTCTCCATCTTTCATCTGCTTCTACCTCTTTCTTGCATGCTTCTGTATCTCTCCATCAATCTGTTCCTCCCTCATGCATGCCAGCCAATGGATATTGATGCAAGGCATCAGATGTGTCACATGAGCAGTGCCATCTGAGCTCACTGCAACAGACTTCTCAGCAGTTCGAGGACATGCAGAAGCAGTTGGACTTGCCAATATATTCTCTTGGACTAATGTCAAATACATTATTATAAAAACAATTCAAACTGACAACATTGCATTGCAAAGTATGTATACAATTATTTTAGGTATACTAAGAATATGTCGGTGCATGCGGGCTTGACCGACTGACTGTGCCCTTCCTCTCTGTCGCCCCCTACATATCGGTCTCCCTAGTGTCTGTTGCGGACTATCTCGTCGATTAAAATAATAAAAAATAAAATCAGCAGGTAAAACAAGGGATCTTGTTAGATCAACAAAGTTTATTGAATAACCCTTGGGCTTAGGTGGGATTCCACATTAAAACCAACGCTTTTTAAAATGTTTGATTGTGTAACTAAGTGTTGATAATGTACAGTCACATTAAGCCAGTCAGAGCAAAATGAATCAGAATATTGCCCCTGGTCTGGGAACAACATACAAATTAAGTGAAAATGATTTTTAACTCAAGGCCCATTTAATCATTTTAAATTTAGATCTCTACTACCCCACCAGGGACATGAATCAGTTTTCTTCAGACAGAAGATTCTGCATAGTTTACATACCCTACAGTGAAAGATAAGAACAGAAGAAACCAGGCTGATCACGGTGCTCACCCAGCATATCCCAGCCAGATAAACAGTCAAATAGTCAGATAATGTAGGCAGATAAAGCCAAAAGTCAAAAGACAGATCAGAAAAATTACCTCTCACAACAAATAACCCCACGTCTTGTCTCAGCCTCCCAAAACACAGAATCCCTGCAATTATACAGGACGTCAAAGCAGAGAAGCAAAGCCAATCTGTGTGTTATTGGAAAGGTCACTGCCTTCAGTAGAGAGACACTGGAGTGTATTCCACAGCATTATAGCTGCCTGTTAAGTCAAGTGTAAACTGGGCTACTGTGGAGGCTGTAGGGATGGGGGGGGGGCAAGAGACGTGGTTGGCCGGGAGGGATTGCACCATATTAGTGGAGTTTCCGACCAGAGACACACAGGAACGCACGCACAAACAGACACGCATGTTAGATGCAGAGAACAGGGCTCTGGCCTGGGTCCTGCTCTGGTAGCTCGCTTATCGTCGCCATTGTCATGGAGCTGGTTTGCACTGGGTTGAGCCGACGCAAAGCATTCTGGAATCGTCTGGCTGTCTCCCAGGGATGGAGGACACGTTCCTGGTGACAAGGTGCCCTATGGCGAAGGGGGGTGAGGGGAGGGGGTGGATTAACTGCCCCTAAAGTCAGCACTACCACACACAGACACAAAGACAAACACAGGCAGGCCACCCTGCTAATGTTAGCCTCAACTACGAGGGGAACAGTGAAAGTTCAGCACAAAAGAAGAGTGCGGTGTCAGGCAGAATTAGGGAGAGGGGTTGGAGATAGCCTTCACATGGGATGATGTGAGGTCTGAATCAGCGCTCATCCACTGTGTTGTTCCCGCTGCTGTTCACCATCCCTGCTCACACTGGGGATGGACGCTTTAGTATCCTAGCGCCGTGGGGATGGAGGGGCGGAGCTCAGGAGCGAGTCATCGAGGGTGACACGCAGCTGGGTGGTCGTCAGGTTTGGAAAAAGAGTGGATTGTGCAATGGGAAAGGAAAGCAGTTACCTAACTGAAATAGCACCCACTGAAATACCTAACACACACTGAAATAACACCGGAGGGAAACCTTAGTCTCACATCCAGCAGTGTAGATATGGACCTCTGAGCATGAAGATATGTATTTGCTCTCCTGGTTGGTTCTCTAGATGGATTCCAAATTGAACACTTCACCTGATGCAATAAACGATGTTTCGCCATGCCTCATTGGGCTCTGGTCTAAATTACTGCACTCTACTTCGGACTGAATCTCTGTAAGGAGAATAGCAGATTCCCAGTCTAGGTTTCTACAGGTCTAGGTTTCTACAGGTCTAGGTTTCTACAGGTCTAGGATTCTACAGGTCTAGGATTCTACAGGTCTAGGTTTCTACAGGTCTGGTGAAGGCCTATAAGACTTATCTGCTGTCTAATTTAAACACAGATTTACAGTACGGTGTCATTTTTAAGTGAATGTTAGTACAATCTCCCAAACCTGTGTGGAGCATGTTTGTTTCCATTATCTTGCCCTGCTCAAAGACCAGGACGAGAGCTCAGAGTTAACCTCCAGTAATACAGTCATCTAGGAGCCTCTAGCCCCATGCTGGCGGAAACAAAGTCACCTTCATCTCAAGGCTTTAGATGACTGAGTTTGTCTCTCTCGCTCTCTCCCTCTCTCTCTTTCTAGCTTTGTCTCATACTTTTTTCTTTGTTTCTCTCTTGTTGTTTTCCCTCTCTGTTTCTCTCTAGCTTTCTCAACACTAATCCACTGGTCTTATCAGCTCTTTTAAACAGCCACTAGTCTGACAGTGAAGGTTTTCAGAAACCACGTCTTCTCCCATAGCCACCATTGATCAACGTTGGGCTGGGATAACTTAAATTTAGTGTTCACCATCATACAGATTTGTCTAAACAAAAGCTCTTCAGGGCTCAGGGGACCAATACGCAAGGCTAAAAGCAACATGGCGTGGATCATGTGATCACACAATAGATCAAAGTGCATGAATGTGGGTGGCTGAGTAGCAACATATTGGTAGGAGGAAGAGGCGGCCATTTTGTATAATACTATTGCAGCAGGTGGAAAGTGGAGTTCTGCTACATTCTCACTGATTAATCAAACACCATCTCTTCAGTGGCACAGATTACTAGTTTCTCTCGCTAGTGCACGTGTGTGATCACATTTCAACTGTTGTGGAGACTGGGATTACAGTGGACAAATGTCACTCTCACAAGAACAGTCTGTTGCTGCCTGCCTGTCTCCTAGCAACAGAGACCTGCTGGGCAGACGGTAGGTGTGCAAGACAGTGTGTGTGTGTGTGTGTGTGTGTGTGTGTGTGTGTGTGTGTGTGTGTGTGTGTGTGTGTGGGAGGGGAGGAGAGAAGAGCAGGACAGACTTCGGCAACGGGGGGGGTATGAGGAGGACAGAAACAAACAAAAAGAGAGAGAAATGCAGCTCATGTGTGCCTTAATGTCTCAGCTAGGCCTCTAGTCCAGGGTAACATCACGTCTATATTACTCGATATAATAGAGATTAGCACATATACATAAACCAGTACATACAAACTCAAGCATGATATCAATTTATAAATGCTTATTTGTAAATGCACCTGATTATTGTCTAGACAACCGACTGTGAGCGTGATGACAGACTCTCCTTCAGCTTACACCTGCTTGGCCAAGCTGGCAAAAGTAAACATCTGGCAACCCAAAATACACTGACTTCTCATAACTTTAACCAGCTCCAAAATTCTAAAAACTACAACCCTATTACGGTAATAAATCACTAGGCTACTATTGCTACCCTATTAATACATCAGTTGAATACTCTTGATGCCTTATCAAAACATCACTATAATACTAGTGCTTCTCTGTTAATACATCACTAGTACCAATACAGTAAACTATTGAGTGAAATTTAGTTGTAAATATCTTCTCCCAGACTACGGAGAACTGGGAGGATGTACATTTAGCAAAGCGGGACAGCCACACAGCCCAGTGATAGGCATTATTATTTACTCAATGATCAGCATGATTGATTAGTGATAGGAGGAATAACGAGTAATTGGTGCTCCAATGGGCTGGAATAGGTTAGACTGACAGTGATGAGGTGGGAGCTCTGTATAACTCTATTAGTAATACACATGGACAATGTTGAAAAAGTGCTGTGTACCCTTTACATCTTAAACGGGAGCAATGTTCTAGGTCAGTGGTTCCCAACCCTCTCCTGGAGGACCACCAGCCGTACCAGAGTTTAGATTTAGCCCTCAAGATTCACCAGAATCACAAAAAGAAGGACTTGATAATTATTTGACAAGTTGAATCAGGTGTGCTAGCTCAAGGGTAGTTCAAACACAAGGACTGGCTGGTGGTCCTCCAGGAGAGGTTTGGGAACCACTGGTCTACGTGGTACAGGTGTGTCCATTCATGCCTAAAACCAACATGGCAGGTTAATAGCAAAAAATGTAAAATTTGTATGTGTATTGAGGTTACCCAGGATCTACTGTATTAACACTAATAAATACAGTACTTAGCATAAATGAATACACACCCTTTGAAAAGTTTCAATTTCTTAGTGAATACCAGAACAAATAGCTGAAATTTGACAAAACTGTGTTCTGTGAAACATTTGCTTTTATGAAGAGCATAAAAAGGTTGGTCACCAACATCATTTGAATAAAACAATACATTTTATGCAAATTAGGTGTTTAAAAAAACGAGTACACCCTAAAACAAATTCTACCAAATCTAATATTTGGTATGGTCTCCATGATTTTTAAGGACAGCACCAACTCTTCTGAACATGGAGTGAACAAGCTAGCGACATACTGCCAAATCCATCATTTTACATTCTTGGAGAATGAGCTCATTCAGAGCCTTGATGCTGGACGGAGAATGATGCTCGACCCGTCTTTTCAGAACTCCCAATAGGTGTTCTATTGGGTTGAGGTCAGGTGACATACTTGGCCACTGAGTAACTTTCACCCTTTTCTTCCTCAGAAATGCAGCAGTGGCCTTGGATGTATGTTTTGGGTCATTATCATATTGAAAGAGTGCACAGCGACCCAGGGTGCAGAGAGATTTTAGCATCTTCTCTTTCAGTATTTCACAGTACCGGTACATCTGTGAATTCATGATGCCGTCAATGAAGTGCAATTCCCCAACACCTGCAGCACTCATACACCCCACAGAAGAACACTGGCACCGCCATGCTTTACTGTGGGTACAATGCATTTTACATTGTATTCAGTTTGGAGTCCTAATATTCTTCACTTTTGTCAACATGGGCCCACACAAAACAGGCTTTTTTGTGCATGGGCTTTAGCAGTGGCTTCATTCGTGGACAACACCCTTGCATGCCCCTCCTGTCCAGTATACGTCTTATCGTGTCACATGAAACATTCACAACAGTTTAGCTTACTACAGCTTTAGCTAACTGTGATGAACTTGCATGGTGATTTTCCTCAACTTTTCTTAGAACAAAATGCTCATCTTGAGGTGTTAGCTTCTGTGGACGGCCTGTAAGTCTCAGACTGCTTGCCACAAGTCCATCCTTTTTGAATTTTTGAATAACCTTTGCTACTGTATTCCAACTGATTAGCAATGCTCTAATAGTCTTATAGCCCTGACCTTTTTGGTATAAAGCAATTACTTTTCCATGTGATAATTGGGTAAACCTGTCTGCTTGAATTCAGTTAATTAGCATTTTACCAAACATAATTCCTAAAAGCTTCATTGGTGTGTACTCATTTTTGCACCACGGTCAAAAATCACTTTGTTAATAAAACTTTCTATTTTGTTGTTTTGTACTGACTAATCTCATTTGCAGCCAAAAAGCAAGTGTTGATTCTGAATAGAGACAAATAAGAAACAGATGTTTTTCTGAGACATCTGTTGGGGTGTACCCATTTATGCTGAGTACTTCATATACATTTAAAAAAAGATAGATAATAGGGATGAACACTCTCAAAATGCAGGTGCCAGAATACCGTCATACTTTCACATTATTTTTAGTTGCCATGATGGAGGAAGCCACGCTGGTAAAGCAACCCTGTGACAGGAGTCTATGCCTTCCAAGACATAGCCTACTGCATTGGAGCTGTGAAGTGCCCATGCTGGGTGTATTTCCTACACCATGTTGGCTCACGTGTAGCTCTGTCAGACATTGTTGTAGCCTACTCAAGATGCTGGCCATCAGCAATGCTTTTTATTAAAAGTGAGCCGTTCATAGATACAATCTGACAGTTATCAACTTGCATGTTTCAATGGTTTAAATTGAATAAACTGCTGTAGCCTTACAGTGCGAAACATTGAAAATGGAGATCAGCAATAGTCAATGAGCCCACCAACAAAGAAGCCTGTGAGGTGATAACGTTATCACCGAGTGTGTACAGATTGTGTTGACTCAACCAGGTCCAGTCATTCCAGCTCTGACGTTCACAAGCAAGTTACTAAATTCAAAATGTATTATCTAGACAGTCTTTAAACTGCATGGCAAGCTTGAATGTCTAATTAAAACATTAGAGGCTGCTTTGAAGTAGACCTCACTATCACAATATTCACAGTAGAATCACATAAATCAGTGGTTTCGCGAGTGTCCTGCATGGTATTTAGAATCCTAACACCAGGCTAAGAATGTGTACCACTACATAAGCAGAACAAAGACCTACAGCAGAAGCTCAGTGAAGGCTAGGTCCGATTCTATTTTACGTTTAGTTATAGCCTTGTCGCAAGGAAACCGTTTCAGGGAGAGAACTGTGAGTGTGGCCCTGAAGGTCTTTGATGATGTCATCACGCTTAGTAACTGCAACTGGAGCACGGCTGAGGGTGTTAACTGTCTCAGGGCGGGGGATAGGGTGTCGTTAGAGGGTTGTGACATGAGCATGCTTGAGTGCTGCCAATGTATAAGTGTGCGTCTTATATGCCTGCTAAAGAATGGTGGGTTGGAACGGAAATTGAAAATGGTGTACTTACTTACACAGGCCATGGTGAAAGTACGCTTTCACAAGTTGAGACTAAAAACCCTGCCGCAAATTAATGCAACAGATGAAATTAACTGACTTGTGTGATAAAATGGCAAACAAATTACATCTATTAGACAGCTTGTAAATCGTTAATATAGAAATGGACCAATGTACAGCTGATGACAAGACGCATACAGTGGTATGAGGCTGTAACTAGAGACATTGGATCAACCTACATGTATACTATAACTCCATCGTGGAAAATATCCAGGGGATATCTGGTCTGGCCCACACTGACAGCCACTAATTCAGCCACGTGCATTTTACTTGAAACTAAGCTGCCCCCAAATACCCAGTGTCTATTTAAAACAGAGCTCAATGATGCTACGAGGCAAAGACACTGCCTGCCTGCAAAAACATTATGTAGAAGGAGAGTAACCAGACACTGCTAAATACTAGTGGTCTGTGTGATCCTCCTTTCACTATGCATGTCCCCACAAAGATGGAAAAACTGAACATGTGGTCACTCTTACAAGGTTTTCCAGCCAGACCCGACAAGGAACAACATCTGTTTAGAGGTTAAACTCAAACACGCTTTTGAAGTTATTGGTAAATTTATGATTTGTTGACAACACAGGAAGACTAACAGATGAATCTGCTATAAAATTTGCTTAGGGTTGAATACATTAATATCTGAGAAGACAGGTTATTTCTATTGTATTAATTCCAGCTATGACATATCACAGCTAGTCATATCCAAATGAATTATTAACAATGTATATATTTATAGTAACTAAATTAAATATATAAATATAGATATATATAGATATACATAAATAAATAAATTAATAAATAAATATACATAAAATAAATATGCATGCATAAAATAAATATACATACATAAATAAATATATTATGAATATAATACAAAGTGAATACATGTCTAGTGTACACTGTACTGTAAACAGAAATTGATATATTTTAGGGTTGTTTATCTTCTTGCTAGTTAATGCACAAGCACACTCACTTTATTCATTGCCATTAAAACTAAATACAGGGTCTGGGGTCAAATGCTTCAGAATGAATCAGCATGTTTACAAGAGGTTGACCGGTAAAATGCAGATGTAGTACAAATAGAATACTAAGCAAAAAAAAATCTGCAGTGCTGTATTGCTGACATGGAAATGAAGTCGTGTGGTCACAATAATCTCAGGTACTAAGATTAAATATCATTCTGTTATTGAATCATAAGAACAAAATTTGAGCATGTGACTCCAATATCATAGAGGAAAACGTTCACAAAATCTAGAACTTCTGTATAGATTCATCTGAATTCATAAACGGTTGGCTGACCAAATACGTATTTTAGGAATGTTGTAAAATTAGCTAATTTTCCACCTATGCTTAGTTGAATATTACCTGAGGCCATGTGGAGAGCAGAGAGCCAGCTAGCTGATGTGTTTCTCCTGAATGAAGTAAACAGAGAAATTGTTTGATTCACTGGTAATTGGAATGACAAAACAACAAATCTAATTTGCCTCTGAACATAAACATCCCAGAGTTAAAACTGGAAACTATCGGTCATGATCCTCATCAGCCACCAATCAACACAGCATAAAACATTGTGGGGAGAATTTTAATTGCCCAGCTTGCCGTCATCACTGACTCTTGATTTTACCCGTTTCTATTTATCTTTCCTCTATGTTTACCTTTCTTTCCCTCTCTCCTGCTCTTGATTTGCTTTTCATTTCTTGAGGCAAAGGTGTTACTTGTGAAAAAACAGACCAAAATGTTATCTGCTCAATCTTCACAGCCAGGTCAACCTCGGTGAGAGGCAAGGACTCATAATTCCCTTCTTCTTCTGATTTTTTTTACTATATTTTCACATACAGTCATAAGCAAAAGTTTAAGCACCCCTGACAATTTCCATGATTTTATTTATAAATAATTGGGTGTTTTGATCAGCAATTTCATTTTGATCTATCAAATAACTGAAGGACACACTCATTAAGCCTTGAACATCATAGACAGATGCGTCCACTCATGAGAAAAGGTTTTTAAGGTGGCAACAACGGGGCCTCAAAACAACTCTCAAATGACCTGAAAACAGATTGTTTAACATTATGGTTTAGGGGAAGGCTACAAAAAGCTATCGCAGAGATTTAAGCTGTCAGTGTCCACTGTGAGGAACATAGTGAGGAAATGAAAGACCACAGACACAGGTCTTGTTAAGGTCAGAGATTGGCAGGGCAAGGAAAATATTGGAGAGGCAAAAGGATGGTGAGAACAGTCAAAAAACAGCCCACAGACCACCTCCAAAGACCTACAACATCATCTTGCTGCAGATGATGTCACTGCGCATCAGTCGACAATTCAGCGCACTTTGCACAAGAAAAAGCTGTACGGGAGAGTGATGCTGAAGAAGCCTTTTCTGCACACACGCCACAAACAGAGTCACTTGAGGTATGCAAACGCACATTTGGAAAAGCCAACATCATTTTGGAAGGTGCTGTGGACTGATGAAACAAAGATGTTATTTGATCATAACAAGGGGCGTTATGCGTGGCGGCAAAAGAACACAGCGTTACAAGACAAACACTTGCTACCCCCAGTAAAATTTGGTAGAGGTTCCATCATGCTGTGGCCAGTGCCAGTACTGGGAATATGGTTATATTTGAGGGTTGCATGGATTCCACTCAAGATCAGCAGATACTTGAGAATAATGTAGAGGAATCAGTCAAAGTTGAAGTTACACCAGGGCTGGATATTTCAACAAGACAATGATCCCAAAACACTGCTCTAAATCTACTTTGGCATTTATACAGAGGAACAATTACAATGCTCTGGAATGGCAATCCCAGTCCCCAGACCTGAATATCATTGAAAATCTGTGGGGTGATTTAAAGCGGGCTGTCCATGCTCGGCAACCCTCAAAACTACCTGAACTGGAGATGTTTTGCAAGGAGGAATGGTCCAAAATACCTTCATCAAGAATCCAGACACTCATTACAGGCTATAGGAAGCATTTAGAGGCTGTTATTTCTGCTAGTTAAGGATGCTCAACTAAATATTGATGTGATATATATTTGGTGCCCAAATCTATGCACCTGTCTAATTTCATTTTGGTGCATATTGCACATTTTCTGTTAATCCAATGAACCTAATTTCACTACTGAAATAACTGTGTCCTTCAGTTATTTGATAGATCAAAATGAAATTGCTGATCAAAACACCCAATTATCTAAATGAAAATCATGGAAATTGTCAGGGGTGCCTAAACATTTGCATTCAGCTGTATCACTTTAACCTGCCAGTGTGAACAAGACCTTAGATTACTATTTCAGGGCCCCAAGTTTGCATCTTACAGTGTTACCAATCTGATCATTAATATATTTCCAAAAATGTTAGTGTTCTAATCATTCACATCTGTTTTAGCAGCCTTTGTGGACCAGAATCTGTGGCCATTTCACCAAGCTGTGGAGCGATGTCCTCACTGTCAAAAACACCACTTATCTAACATGGGAGACGTCAAGGGACAGTCATAAAAGATCTTCAGGTTCACCTTATAAGCCTGTGGTCGTGACCTTGAGCACATTAAGCACGCATTTGTTTGTTCATATGAACAAAGTCTGTTAATTGCATCATGTCATTTAGTTCGACATAAGTGAGTTGACACACCTCACTTCCTGGAAAACCATGTGTATGTGTACCTGCTCTTGACCCAGTTCTTAAACTGTGTCTGTCAGATCGAAGACACTGTCTTTAGGTTGGCATTGGTAGTCCGGCACTTTCAAAAAGCTACGCACACAGGACGTACACTGGCTACATGTCAAGCCACAGGACGTACACTGGCTACATGTCAAGCTTCTGATACTACTGCTCAAATCTCCAGGTAAGTACTGAAAGTGTTTTATTTAACCAGGTGGGCACATTGAGAACAGTTTCTTATTTGCAACAGCAACCTGCTTGTATCTTGCACCTAAAATCAAAAAGTTACACATGAATTACACAAGGGCATAAAAAAAATCTAAAATACAAGGTGTGGATATTCATAGTAAAATATGTACAGTTAGTGCAGAAGTCTGAATAAGAGAGGTAGATTAATTGGCACGTAAAGTGGCAAATACAATGGGATAATTAACACTTGAGCATAACTGTGCAAATGGATAGTGTGCAAATGTCAATAAATAAGTAAGTTACTGTGCAGATAGGTATGTGCTAAGGCATCATGGGGCAAACGATGGCACTAGATCAAATGGGCAGGGGTAGTTCATTTCCAGTTGTATGCTGTTGCGAACTGAATGTGTGTGTTACACACTCTGTTACAGTGTGGTCATAATATCATGCCTTACCACCATTCTATACATATCAAAGCAATCACAACAGTGTCTAACTCCCAACAGACTTGTAGGAACATCTTTAGCACAGTCTTAGCTAGTTACACTGCAAGCAGGTAATAGAAAATGAGTTAATGTGCCATGAGGAACCTGCATAACATACATACAATAACCTTGTGGAAACTGCCTTTTGACGTTCCATCATCTTTCTCAGCCCAAGAAGATCCATTCTATTCACACGTAATGAGGAGATGCATCTCCCGCCTTATCGCAACTCCGAATCACCACACATACATTATTAAACGGAATAACGTCAGTATAAAACACACTCCACTTGGGTCTTGCACACATACACACCTCCCAGAGAATGTGTTAGTTTGATGGACAGAGAGCGAAGCCGAGACCGCGTGAGGGCAAGTAAGGAGTGTGAGCAGGTCATGGATGTGTAATTACAGAGTGGCGTAGCTTGATGCTAGCAGCTACCAGGCCTTTGGATTGCCTTGGCCACCCTATGGGAAAGGGGACAGAGCTGCTAGAGCCAAAAGGCTAACAGAGACTTGTTGCGGTTTGCTTGTTGCGGTTTGCTTGTTGCGGTTTGCTTGTTGCGGTTTGCTTGTTGCGGTTTGCTTCTTGAAAATCTCTCCAGTATCTTTACTGTTAGGCTGTCATTTGAGTCTGGCCAGATGGCTAATTTCTCCTGTGACCCCTGGGAACTCTGACCCCTGACCCTTGAATGAGATGTGAGGTCGCTGCTCCGGACGCCACCTCAGGCTTCACGACTTGCTACTTTCCATTTCTAGTTGGCTGATGAAGTTGCTGCCATATATAGACTGGGATGGGCTGGTCCTCATAAGTCACCAGCACAGAGGGCCAGATTAACACCACAGCATGCCCAGCACAAAGCAGCATGGCCAGGCTAGAGACCACTGCCTGCATGCCTTGACAATCATGAAGGATATCTGAAGGACAGAGGGAGAAGTGTAATTCCGTAATTCCGGGGGAAAAGGAAGAGAAAAAGAGACCGGAGAAGGAAATGAGCGATAGAAGGGAGTGGAAGAAGTGAACGAATGAGAGAGAGCGAGAGAGAGCGAGAGAGAGCGAGAGAGAGCGAGAGAGAGCGAGAGAGAGCGAGAGAGAGCGAGGGAGAGCGAGGGAGAGCGAGGGAGAGCGAGGGAGAGCGAGGGAGAGCGAGGGAGAGCGAGGGAGAGCGAGGGAGAGCGAGGGAGAGCGAGGGAGAGCGAGGGAGAGCGAGGGAGAGCGAGGGAGAGCGAGGGAGAGCGAGGGAGAGGGAGAGGGAGAGGGAGAGGGAGAGGGAGAGGGAGAGCCTGAGGCTTTAAAAAGTGTTCCAGCCCACATGTTATCGTGGCTGTGTTGACTGGAGACTGTCTTCTGTCAATCAAGGCTGAGCAGACCTTCCCAAAGCCTTACAGCACTCACAATATCCCCTTACAGCGCACATAGATTGAGCCTTCATTTACCAACTGTGGACCAAGTGACAGAGCAATAATATACACACATTTACATGAACACATCACAATGTGTCTCTGTTGACAGAAAAATAACATGCGTAGCTAAAACTTCGAGAAAGAGACCGGGCAGCAACCTAGCGGACATGCTTTGATCATACACCAGCATGCTAGCAGATGCTGTTATCTGTTAATCTGCAGCAGCTCTCTCTGGCTCTCCACTTTCCTGCCTGCACCTTTTCACCTCCACTTACACCGCCTCCTCTGGCTTTCCCTCGGGTTCATAACCTCCATTCATACTGTATTTGTATCACATTCAAGTTCTGGCTCAGGTTTCAATGCTACCAATTAATGTTTCAGGGCTCTTGTCTCAGAGTGGTTGTAAATTCCCCAGGGACAGGTTACAGGGATCTGCACGGTCAGCTCCTGTGGTATATACATACACGGCCCTGGATACAGAGACCTAATCAATGTTGACATGCCTATGACAACAGTAAAGCCCATATAGCATGACATAACAAAAGGCTGAATTGGTTGGTATATTATCCACATGCATACTGCTAGGATATAATAAATGGTCTCCTAAACTAGTAGCCAGTGACACAACTAGAACAGAATAGGAACTATATTCCCAGTGCAACATACTACGATGCTTTACAATGTTGGCGGCAGGAGGATCTGGTCCCAAAACATGAGCTGGGTGCAAATTTCCCTAACTTTATTCTCTACCTCTCCCTTTTTCTCATCCTGGTCTGTCCCCGCTCACTCAGAGCTCTCCGTGGTGCTGAAAGGACAATGCCCATTGAAGCAGAAAAGCACAAGGCCCAGTGGCCGTCATGTTTTATGCATCCTACTCAAACACACTCAAACAGAAGTGCTGCTGTTGCTCGAGTGTGGCCAACGGATTGTGCATCGGAGATGAGCTGAAAACAGAAGCAACACCTGTTAACCCCCCCCCCCCCTTAGTCCACAGCTCCTAATCAAACAGGTTTAAACCAGCTTCTGGAAAGCAGTATGGGTGCATCCTGAAGAGGTGAACACAGAAAACAGTAAAGACTGCAACCTAATATGCCTCCGGACTTGTTTACTAAGTTTACAAGATTTCCCAGGATTTCCCAGTGAAAGTTTATAGTTGTTCATAGTGTGTGTGTGAGTGTCTGTGTGATGTAAATTAAAACTGCACTAGTCGCTAAGCAGCAGAACATGTTTTGAGTTTATTAACATCCTAATTAGCTATGCTATTAGTAGCTACTCTTCTTGAGGTTCACAAAATATATATGCAAATGTGAAAGAATTTACATGCTAATGACTACAAGCTTAACTTTCAGAGACAATGTGCCTTTCCTAATATTGCATGAATCTAATGTATAGATCTATAACCGGTCTCAAATTCTGGAGAAAAATCAAAACAATGCCTGGTCTCATTGTTCTAGAACATCCCCAACCTGAAGTGGCCGAGAACAACCTAACTGACGCTCTGATTTCCTCACAGTATTGAGTTCCATATAAAGGATATTTCAGAGCTACCATACAGTATCTATATCTTTATGAGTAAGATAGAATGAAAATACTTCCAGTCACAGGCACTCCACTGTTCCTCACAGAGTGAGTCTTTATGGAAGGCAATTTTTTGAGCAGTAAACTACAAGGCAATTCTGTACAATGATACATTCAGTGGCATTGGAAGAAATCTTCACAGCTTCTTAATAGGCAACTTTTTATATGAGTTTACCATTCATGATAAAAGCCATTATAGGTAATTATTATCAGCAATGATGAAAACAGACAGACATACAATACATGTGATACTACCCGAGGAATGCTTTGATAACATTTAATGAAAAACATCTATGAACATCGTTCATCAATTTGTATAATTTTACAGAGACAAGATATAAAGTCAGTGTTCTCCCTAAAACAAACCAAAAAATTAGAATGATAATAAAATAGTGACGGAGTCTGTAGCCAGGTGTTAATGAGTTCAGCCCAGCCAGGCAGGCAGCCTCGCACCGATGGAGGGGAAAAAGCAAGGAAGCAAGGAAGGCAACACTCTTCTTCAGGATACTTTACGTACCACTCTACCTCCACAGTTGCTCCAACGATTTTATTGAGGATAGCTCTCGTTAGCACCTACCAGGGCTATTGCAAACAATAAAGAACCAATATATTGATAAGTCCTGATTCACTGGGTTTCAAAATTTAGAACGCAGTTCAAAATGGTTGCCAATTCGCAGTTGAGTTTCCATCAGCTAAAGAAAAAGCTACCTAAACCTAAAGGGTTCCGCAGGGGAACAGGCTGGCAAGTTAATAGTGTCAAAGCTATTGATCTGATTAATGCCTGGTATTCTCGCAACAGGCTGGGGAAAAAAAAACACCTCTGCATTACCATTAATCTTTAATGAGGACTTTGCTGTGGACCTGCTGCTAAAATGTACAGACTCCTACATTATTTCTACACACGCTGTCCTACAGCTGTAACACCATACAGCTCATACCAGCCATGTTACAAAGCCCTCTCCGTCTCCCACTCCGTCTCCCTCTCCGTCTCCCTCCCCGTCTCCGTCTCACTCTCCGTCTCCGTCTCACTCTCCGTCTCACTCTCCGTCTCACTCAAGGTTTTCCTGAGGTATTGATCCGTCACCATGGTCAGATATTTTGCCATGGTTGTACTGTCAGTTTAAGGGCAGGTAGCACTGCATTTTGCTTTTGTTTGTGTTTTTCAACAGGTAATGTGTGCAATAGTTTTCTAACAATTTTGAACTTTGGTTAAATCTCAGTCTCTCTCACTACTCACTACTCTCATCTCCTACTCATTTCACACTGGCCTAGACATGTTGTTCCAGCTTGTCATCAACGGCTTGGCAGGCAAGGCAGGCTGCATTGAAGCAAGCAGGCAAGGAACTGTTGGACCATCCAGGCATTAATTGCCTGTTGGTGTGTCCTGTCTGTGTAACCATTTTGAAGAATGTCAGATGAAGTCAAGAGGTAAATCACTGTCTACACAAGCATGGGCTCGCACCCTCCATCTCAGTCAGTCACCGGAGCTCCCCATAACAAACATACCATCTCATCAGTATCACACACACACACACCACTGGCAGTCTGCCAAACAAGGTATTAGCATATTTGCATGGCGGCGGCAACCGCATCAAGCATTTTAGCCTTGGCATTTGGCTAATAATGAGCACGTTGGTTGTTAGCAGATGTCTATGGCAAATTACTGAGCTATATCACTACGCAGAGAATCACATAGATGTGCTCTGCTAGAGCTCTTGCTGGTTTTCTTCTATGGAAGAATAATGCTAAACAGCTCTGGCTGTTCAGATTTTATTTTGAACAGGCATTATTGCATTGGAGGTACTAGAAATACCGGAGTATTTTTTGTTTTGTGAGAGCCTACATTACACGCTTGCCCGCTAGGTCAGGTAGATAGTTAACAGCCCTGTTTTCATGCAGCTAGCATGTTCTGAGCAAACAGAAAATCCTGAAGGTCACAGCCACGTCCTCTACACTGGCTCCCTCATCTCCCTCCCTCTTTCTTTTTGGCTCGCTCGTTCTCCTCTTCGGTCAATGCATCACTGCTCACAGCGCAAAGAACCAATTATGACCTTAAGCTCCTTTTGATGTCTGCAGACGGCTGGTTCTCCGACTCCCTTCTAGGGCTGCTGTGGGTGTTGCGAACAGGGAAACGAGAAGGTGCGGTGGGGGAGTAGAGGTTAATGGGGAGACTATGAGGTGAGGGGTGTAGCGGGAAAAGGGGGGACACTGGGAGGTGATGTGGGGGGATTCAAGGGGAACGGGGAAGTGGGAAGGTGTTTGTTCTTTGTTTGATGGCTCGTCACCGTGTTGCTAGGAGATCGCGGGGAGGACAAACGGGGCCTTTCCATGGGCATTTAGTTCCAATGAGAACAATCTAGAACTTCTGAAGGCACTCTGAAGAATATCAATGTTTGGTAGTCCGCTTGACCTCAGAGTTGATCTGTGCTCACAGCATAGAGAAGCTTTTATTTAACAAATAAACACAAAACGCACTCACTCAATCACGTAATAATCTGTCATATGCACACATCCAAGCAAGCAAGCAGGCACCCGCACACAGACACACATGAAGACACATTTGAACAAACTTGCACACGTATTTGCATGAAAGACTTGTGAGAATGAGGATTATAGCCTAAACCCTGGCAGATAATGGAGCATCTTTCCCCCTGTGATATTTAGAACAGGGCACTATAATCGGTCTGCCTCAGACACTGCTGCTGCTATTGTGGAAAACACAACAGTGACTGATCGTACTAAACATATATCACCACATTCCAATGAAATGACCTCAAAACTCCATATAGAAAATCCTCAGCTGTCTCCACTAACAACACAGTGTACCCCATATCAACGAGGGCCCGCCTCTTTACCATGACTGCTTTAATGACAACAGCAGCTGAAGGCTCTCTGTGTGTGCGCGGGTGTACGTGTGTGTAGAATGCCCAGACATTACATCTCCCTCATACAGGCCTCTATATATCCATGGTCATCTGTAACTAAACTATCCATATGCTAAAGTTTTTCCGCTGCCAGTTTGGCTAGACTGGGATCAGGTGGTTTTAACTCCCCGCAGACCGTTCCCAATGTTGGGAATGGGAACACTTACCCGCCGGAGCTTTCCCCTGAAGCCAGGTATACCTTTCTGTCTGACCCCTGACCCTTGGAATACTTCCTTCTCAGCTGAGGTCCTTTTAATAGTCTGGTGACAGCAGGAAGAAGACAAACGCATGACAGCAATGAGGGGGAGGAGAGAGGGGGAGGAGAGGGGGAGAAGGAG
>JACXGM010016441.1:0-12477 GCA_016801145.1 Umbra pygmaea | reverse complement strand
TGTCATCCAGTGACCAACCAGCCTGACCCTGCTTAGCTTTAGACGCAAACCAGCAGTGTAATACAGGGCCCTACGCTGCTGGCTAACCAAGCTAATAGCTACTGTAGTGTACCATGCACTCTTTCTTTCTATTACATTCACTATTAATTTCTGTTATTCTTTCAAACTCATCTTTCTGCCAGAGGCACTATAACAAGCTTGCTTTAAGGGCAACTGAGTTTTTTCTATTTAACACATTTCATTTTCTGCCATGGGACATCTGCAGAACTTTGTTGCTCTGAGAGCAAATATGACATTTTCTATAGCCAGTTTGTAATACTTCTGCCCCTGTATCAACTAAACAATATTGTTGCTTGGTGAGCAACTATGAACATTTCTATTCTTCTGCCCTGGGGTTAACTACAGTATGAATATGTATATAGCCAGCTTTGTTTTGCTCTGGGGATAACTACACATCCTTGCTTCTCTGGGAGCAACAATTCTGAAGCCTACTTACAGTGCCTTGTGAAAGTATTCGGCCCCCTTTAACTTTGACCTTTTGCCACATTTCAGGCTTCAAACAAATATATGTGAAGAATGAAAAAAATGATTCTTTTGTGAAGAATCAACAACAAGTGGGACACAATCATGAAGTGGAACAAAATTTATTGGATATTTCAAACTTTTTTAACAAATATAAAACTTACAAATTTAAGCAAAATTATTCAGCCCCCTTAAATTAATACTTTGTAGCGCCACCTTTTGCTGTGATTACAGCTGTAAGTCGCTTGGGGTATGTCTCTATCAATTTTGCACATCGAGAGACTGAAATTTTTGCCCATTCCTCCTTGCAAAACAGCTCAAGCTCAGTGAGATTGGATGGAGAGCGTTTGTGAACAGCAGTTTTCAGTTCTTTCCACAGATTCTTGATTGGATTCAGGTCTGGACTTTGACTTGGCCATTCTAACACCTGGATATGTTTATTTGTGAACCATTCCATTGTAGATTTTGCTTTATGTTTTGGATCATTCACTTGTTGGAAGACAAATCTCCGTCCCAGTCTCAGGTCTTTTGCAGACTCCATCATTCTTCTAGAATGGTCCTGTATTTGGCTCCATCCATCTTCCCATCAATTTTAGCCATCTTCCCTGTCCCTGCTGAAGAAAAGCAGGCCCAAACCATGATGCTGCCACCACCATGTTTGACAGTGGGGATGGTGTGTTCAGGGTGATGAGCTGTGTTGCTTTTACGCCAAACATAATGTTTAGCATTGTTGCCAAAAAGTTCCATTTTGGTTTCATCTGACCAGAGCACCTTCTTCCACATGTTTGGTGTGTCTCCCAGGTGGCTTGTTGCAAACTTTAAACAACACTTTTTATGTATATCTTTCAGAAATGGCTTTCTTCTTGCCACTCTTCCGTAAAGGCCAGATTTGTGCAGTATACGACTGATTGTTGTCCTATGGACAGACTCGCCCACCTCAGCTGTAGATCTCTGCAGTTCATCCAGAGTGATCATGGGCCTCTTGGCTGCATCTCTGAACAGTCTTCTCCTTGTATGAGCTGAAAGGTTATAGAGACAGCAGGGACTTGGTAGATTTGCAGTTGTCTGATACTCCTTCCATTTCAATATTATCGCTTGCACCGTGCTCCTTGGGATGTTTAAAGCTTGGGAAATCTTTCTGTATCCAAATCTGGTGTGTTCCTTGTTCTTCATGATGCTCTCTGTGCTTTTAACGGACCTCTGAGACTATCACAGAGCAGGTGCATTTATACGGAGACTTGATTACACACAGGTGGATTCTATTTATCATCATTAGTCATTTAGGTCAACATTGGATCATTCAGAGAACCTCACTGAACTTCTGGAGTGAGTTTGCTGCACTGAAAGTAATAATTTTGCTCGCCCAATTCGTCAGTTTTTTATTTGTTAAAAAAGTTTGAAATATCCAATAAATTTGTTCCACTTCATGATTGTGTACCACTTGTTGTTGCTTTTTCACAAAAAATTACAGTTTTATATCTTCATGTTTGAAGCCTGAAATGTGGCAAAAGGTCGAAATGTTCAAGGAGGCCGAATACATTCGCAAGGCACTGTATGTTTCATTACTGTATTTATGTGTACACTGATCAGCCGCAGTCGGTGGATCTTAGTTGGGGATGCCGGGCTTGCATTACATTTGGGACTGTAGTGAATGGAACGGTGTGCAGCATATCAAACCCATTGTGTGGTACCATTCCGTTTCCCCGATTCCGAAAATCTTGCCAAAATCTCATTAGGCATTTATGGGAAATCCAATTTCACTTAATTTGAAATTGGAATTTTAGAAAATGAAAGAATACTAGCAGTAGATAATTGTGTGACACATCAAGAAAACAAAGACACCAGGGTCAATAAAGCGGTTCTGATTATATATCGAGATGAGGATATCAGGCAAGCAAACTATTTTAGCTCCTGTATCCATCAGCAAGCTATTCATGTGAAGCCAATAAAGCTACAGGAAAAAGCTAAGTGTTGACCAGAACCAACTCTTGTGGGGCATACATTTCCTTTCCCTTAAATTGACAAAGAATGTCATGCTTCTACACACTGGAAAGAAAACGACAGAACCTTCATTTTAAATAGTAGTTTAAAATGTTGCCTAATTGTAGGTCATTTCTGACCTTTCCATTGATCCTCCTTTTTAATGTTTTAATATCAAATTCATCAGTATGTACAGGATTGATTGCATCCTGAATATTCATTGGCTGGAAGATGTGGTATATGATTATAATTATTTAGTATATGTGTTAGTAACTAGTTCATAATAACATTATTACAAATGCTTAAAATCGGCATAAATCAACTGTTATTGTGGGGACCTGCATAAAAACTTCCTACGTGGGAACACCTGCCTTGTTTTACAATTGTTTATATACTATATACTATATATATATATATATATATATATATATATATATATATATATATATATATATCTATATATATATATGGTGGAAAGCCATATACAGACACTGACATATATTGACCATAATCTATAAGAGCTAATCATTGATTTGAAACCACATTTATATTCAGGGTAGAGTAGGAAGTCAAGGTTAATATTGATGCCCTAAAATATAACAATAGGGGATGCCATTGTAGGAATCTGACTTAATTATGACAATCAACTGAATATGTTTCATTTGTGTATTTAATTAAAATTATGTTGGGTGTTAATTAAACATTTACATAATTTAAATAAACAAAATTAATTATAAACGAACTATGGATTTATTACAATAACTCACAAAACAAACAAATGCAAAGGCCTAATTCCTGGTGATTTTAGTGGCGGCCATACAAGCCCATTTATTTCCCTTCGGCTGAATGTGTATGTGTGTTCGTGTGTGTGAGAGAGATTATGAGTGTGTGTAATATATTGAGGGAGTGTGTATGTGTAAGATAAAGTGTGAGACAGAATCCCTGCACTAATTCATTGGATTGTTACGTATGATTCTGGCAGAGGAAGCCAAGATATAATTTCAAAGGAGGAAAATACTAACATATTTAAAGGAAAAACTCAGTGAATCTAATTACCACAGAACCCCCTCCAAGTTATAGTTAGATTGTGCACACTTACATTCAGAAAATTAATTTTACCCATAAACACACATTCTCACATATTTACATGGTTTAGAAACAAGTGTTTCACGGTTCAAAATGAGGACATTTTGTGCTGGAGTATTTTGGCATCATTTGAATTTTTATTATGAAATAAGCATGCTGTCACTGTAGACTCTGAGATGATTTTCCAGCCTCTACTCAGAAAGATGACATTACATTCCTAACAAAGACATTCAAAAACCTTTCCGTGTGTTTTCATGAGTAGATGTAGGCATGTGCGTTTGCACGTCGGATAAATGTGTGCTTCTTTTTGAGAAATCAGAACAAAAAAGTATAATGGAGAAAAGGAGAGAGTAACAGAAGGATATACTTTTCAAAGCATCTTAATTTGAAAAGATTAACCTTGTGTCCCTCTGCTATATTTATCTCAGATAATAAACTCTATAGTTATTTATTGAAGGGGTCAACTAAAAAACAATTGTCCATTCTCCTCTGTTTGTTTAGTCTCCAGGTACTTTTAGAATAATCTGACAAATACAAGAAGATGTCTTACTGTGCACTGCTGTATGATTATCATTAGCACTGCTGTATGATAATTAATAACATAATTGATGTAGCCACAAAAACCCTGTGTAGGTGAATTTAAATATCCTGCAACACTTTATCAAAAAAGTTACAACTATTTTTTTTCTAATTGCAAAGTCAAACTTCACATGGCTCATGTGTCCCTCTATAGGCCAATTCTATTTATCCTATCCATTATTCAGGGCTGTGCAGCCACAGTGTTACAAAAAACCCATAACAACAATATACTGATTTGGCTGCACACTAATGGCTTGGGGTCTTAGGCCTAGTTAACTGGTCTGTAACATGAACGAATGTGTGCATAATGTGAATGGTAATCATATGCGACCAGGTGCTGAATGCATGTACCCAGGAGATAGCCACCTTAACATGGTCCATGGCCAGCTGTCTTGATTCCTCGTTCGCCAGTCCAAACAGATTAGTCATTTGGTCATGGTGGTGATCCAAACTAGATATATTCAAAGAAAAATGACCAAAAGGGGTTTCCAACCAAAGATTTGAACAAAAAATGAACAGGCAGCCTCATAGCCCTCAAAGCTGGCACTGTG
Source organism: Umbra pygmaea (assembly GCA_016801145.1). NCBI lineage: Eukaryota > Metazoa > Chordata > Actinopteri > Esociformes > Umbridae > Umbra > Umbra pygmaea. Next base: position 7,759 of record JACXGM010016441.1, on the reverse strand, counting down.
ACTTATGGCCGCAAACTGGCTGTACCTTATGTTCTTATCAAAGCTTGGCTCACCACATATATAACGGGTTCTGCCACCTGGTGTGGAATTGTTTGCTGGATAGTGGGTTGCCTACCCTTGTACTAATACAATACTACTAAAATATATTGAAACAAAAGATAAAGTATTGACTCTTTTTCCTCACCTTTTTAGTGTAGTTAATGTAGCCAACCAAACTCTACTTTGCGATGTACGGTTTGGTTGAGTGTGGGTTCCACCTACTAGGGAGTATTTTCCTAGACACTGTGCATAACTTGTTGTTGCTTGCTCTTTGGGGTTTTAGGCCAGGTTTCTGTCAAAGCACTTTGTGACAACTGCTGTTTTAAAAAGGGCTTTTTAAAATAAGTTTGATTGTCTTGAGCTCTGACATGGCATCAAATAATTTCATAAAAAATCTACAGATTTCAAAGAATATCCTGCATTCACACATCTACATATGTTTTTATAGAAGCATAATTTCATGTGATATCAAAGCACCAGTTCTTGCACAGCCGTTTCCCCTCAGCTACATCGTAAATTGTGCAGTCGAATTTGTCAGCTACTGCATACCCTTCTGTTCCTCTCTGCCCTGTCTCTCCACCTTATTTTCTCCTGCCTTCCTTTGCCCTCTCTCTGTACGGTCGCATGGCTGCAAGCACTAAGGTCTGATGCTCATCTGGTTTCAAATTAGATCTAACCTGCTGTGTCCTCAGGTTTAACTACTTACCCCACTGTGTCTGGAGGTCAGTCCTGCCAGGCACAAGTTCTTACACAGATGAACACAGACAGACAGGTACACCATACGCTCTCAGAGGTCAGCCTTAGTGGCACAGTGGGAGTGAGCCCCTCAACAACCACCGCCCCCTGAGGTCTGTAGATCTGAGAGCAGTTGAGGTGATCATGTACTGTCACGATCTCAGGCTGTGTCTTAAACACCGCTGTTTTAACATCCGCTGCTGTCCCCAAGCCCTTACATCACACCCCCTGCCCCCTCCCCAAACCTCCCAAGCTAGACGGACACTCTTTCTCTGTCACAATGAAAGCTAAAGTGCTAGCAACTGAATAGGAGACATTGGTGGGTAGGAGTGGGTATTCAGCCAAACCACCAATTTACTATCCAATAGGGGATGCTACTTTGACTGCTCAAATGGGCTCTCTCAGGCCTGCCGAACTGAAAAATCACATCCACTTCTTGATTGGTGAATTGATCTGGGGTGTTTGCTTGGTTTAGTAAAATCAAGGACAAAGACATAATTAGATGGATCACACTTCAAACTAAAGCAATAGCAAAATCCAATCTTTCAATACAGGGTTTGTCTTGTAGACAACACCATTTTTTCAAGTTTAAATTCAGAAAGGTATTCTGTCAAACCTTGTTCAAGGCCAGCAAAAATACTGGCAGTTGGACAGATAACTTGAATACAGATGGTCTTATGGTGAAAGGTAAAGTAATACAGGAAATTGCTGCAGGTTGTTTATTATTGATTGTGCAACGCAACAAATTTTGTTCTTCATTTTTTATTATTAATCTTATTACTTTTTTGGCGCCTTATCACCACATGCAGTTTTCACAATATCCATTCCATTCCATTTGCACCACAGGTGTCCTGCTCACCTGCAGTGCACATATATATTTGAAATAGATCAGTCTATTGCCATTTATAAGCAATACATTTTCCCATTTGAATGAAGGGCCAATGGGTTAACTCCCTCTGCTGGTGTCTAGAGGAACAGCAACATAAACCTTAATGATTAACAATAATATAAACAACAATTTGACATACTTCACTGTTGCATTTCCCAAAATCTGAACAAATATGAGAAGAGAAATAAGCCATCCCTTTGCAAAATCTGTAATCATATCAAGGCATAATTAAAAATAATAGTGTATGTGTCTGGTAAGTTTCACTTTTTTTATTGAATGAATTTCTATGTTACTCATAACACAGACTTTAGGCAAATTACTCATGTGAAAGAAACTTGACGTGTTTTTTAGCTATTTGAAAATAGCTAAAAAATGGAAAGGGTATGAATAAGTGACACAAAGTACAATGTGAAATGATTAAATACCCATGATATTCTGTCTCATAAATTACAGCTGGTTTGTAATTATGTATACAGCTGCGAAAAAAAATGTATAGACTGCAAAAAAGTTCCTTTGGTTTTGCTATTGATAGGTTCTTGGGTAAAATTAACATTTTGGTTGAATTCCCTTAAATACTGATAACCTTTCTTTCAAATTCTAAATACAAATATTGTCGTTCAGAGCCTTTATTTGTAGAAAATGTCAACCGGTCAAAATAACAAAAAAGATACAGTGTTGTCAATCGTCAAATAATGCAAAGAAAATAAGTTCATATTTATTTTTAAACATCACAATAATAATGTGGTAGATTTGGAAGAGTTCATTAATCAATATTTGGTGTAAGAATAATAATTGGTTTTCATGCATCTTGTCATGCTCTCCACAAGTCTTTCACATTGAAGTTTGGTGACTTTATGCCACTCCTGGGGAATTTATTCCAGCAGCTCGGCTTTGTTTGATGGCTTGTGACCATCCATCTTCCACTTAATCATATTCCAGAGATTTTCAATTGGGTTGATTTAAGAATAATTTGTAGTGGTCTCTACTTTTTTTTCCAGAGCTAAAAGTGGGTATGAGCATATGTTTGCTATTCCTTTTCTGCAGTCATGACATTTACTGTACTTAGTGGTACCTACTACTGTTGATATACACTCACCGGCCACTTCATTAGGTATATCTGTTGAACTGTTCTTAACACAAATATCTAAATCAGTCAATCACGTGGCTGAGTCAAAAGAATGGTCCAACAATTTCAGAGAAGAGTTCATCGCCCTTCACAAACATAGAAAATGATACAAAAAGATAGCGAAGGTACTGCATGTTCCCAGAGACAATGTTGGAAGCATTGTGATGTGAGGACTGGGATGGCCATTCCAAGACATTGTTACATAAATGCCAGAGTAGATTTTGAGCAGTGTTTTGGGTCGTTGTCTTGTTAAAATGTCCAGCCCCGGCATAACTTCAACTTTGTGACTGATTCCTTTACATTATTTTCAAGTATCTGCTGATATTGAGTGGAATCCATGTGCACCTCAACTTTAACAAGATTCCCAGTACCGGCACTGGCCACACAGCCTAACAGCATGATGGAACCTCCACAAAAACGTTACTGTGGGTAGCAAGTGTCTGTCTCGGAACGCTGTGTTCTTTTGCTGTCATTCCTAACACCCCTTGTTATGACCAAATAACTCCATCTTTGTTTAATCAGTCCACAGCACCTACTTCCAAAATGAAGCTGGCTTGTCCAAATGTGCATTTGCATACCTCAATTGTTGAACGATGCACAGTGACACCATCTGCAGCATGTGTTATGTCTTTGGAGGTGGTCTGTGGGCTGTGTTTTACCGTTCTCACCATCCGTCACTTTTGTCTCTCCAATATTTTAATTGGCCTGCCACTTCTGGCCTTAACAAGAACCGTGCCTGTGGTCTTCCATTTCCTCACTATGTTCCTCACAGTGGACACTGACAGCTTAAATCTCTGTGATAGCTTTTTGTTGCCTTCCCCTAAAACATAATGTTGAACAATCTTTGTTTTCAGGTAGTTTGAGAATTGTTTTAAAGGCCCCCATGTTGCCACTTCAGATGAGATTCAAATAGAACAACAACTTGGAATTGGCCACCTCCACCAAAATGTTACTGTGTCCTTCAGTTATTTGATAGTATTTGTCCTATACATTGCACCTGCCTGTTTCATTTTGCCGATTAATGCGAGAACATTCCACACATTCCATACATTCCATAGCAATCAAAATTATATTTTAATGTTTGTGGTTAACTTTAACCATGTAGTTATTGATGTTAAGGTTAGGATTATGTTTAGGGTTAAAATTAATAAAATAAATATAATGTATATAATAAAACACATTTGCATCACGCTGGATGAATGGAGAACAAAACACACACACACAAAGCTTCCATCTGGATTAGAACCTGTAACTCTGGGATGAAAGTCACAGATTTATATGCTCATCCACTGCCCCAACCTTCCACCATACTAAAAACTACGGTATTTACACGCTGCGTCATGATCTTGATACGTTCATATTACATAATTCCATTTTTTTTTATTTAGTTACATTCATGCAGTCATATTTTTCCATGAATGCCCCAACCTATTTTTGCATAATAATTCCCTCAGAAGGTAATTCAATGCGATTTTAGGCTGAGTTGCAGAGTTGCTGTCAAGGCAGGGTCGGTAAGAATTGGGTGGGGAGAAAAATGGGGACAAAAAACTATAAGTAAGTAATAATAATAATAATAATAATCATACAAAATCAAAAAACGACATGTGTTTATGTAATGATAATAAATGTTACTGCTTACAGATGATGCCATTTTAAAGAGCTTTAAACCCTAGGATGGCAGAGGATTGTGAGCAGCTTGAAACAAGTGCTCTGAAGTAAAGCCACTAAGAAACAAATATTGACCTTGTTTACTACGTCCTGTTTTGCACTTCCTGTTGCAAATCATAGAAAGGCCATTGGAAATAAATTCCATTAAAGGTAGTTGTAACACACTGAGAAAATATTTATTTTTTTGAAAATCAAATGTAACCTTAAAAAATACCTTAAATATTCATACTTTGCATGAATATAGTAGTCATGTAAAGTAACAATCAGGACCAATCATTGAAACTAAGAATGTGGGGGTCTAGGCCGTTTAAATAGTCACTCAAAGTATAAAGTGTAGATAGAACTTTTAATAAAGATAAACAGTAGATCATCAATAGCTTCCATAGGCATACACAAAACTCAAATGAATTAACTTCATACACCAGTCTAAATAGAACCAACGGCGATACAAACTAAGGTACATCTGGACTCAGGTAAACACAAAACAGAAAACTATATTAATCAAACTTAACTAGACCCTTTAAAAGTACTCACGACACCAGGATTGAGACCTGAGAACAGGAAAAGAGCAAAACATGGGGCGTAAACATCATTTTACTAGACAGAAAACCAATACAAGACTAAGGATTAAACATCAATGGTCCAGATTATTGTCCGGCGCAGAAAGGGGAACGTTACATAATGATTTTAAGGTGGTATCTGTACCTAAACGTGTGAAGTACCTTTCAATTTATACACTTTTATTGATGTTTAAAAGTATTGTATATTATATTGGACAGAAAAAGGTCAAATATAATATACTTGAAACAGAAAACAGACAAGGCTGCCCGCTATCCACACTCCACTTTTCCCTCATGAAGTCTATTACCCAATCCAGACAACATACTTGTTTTATTATTGCAGAACTAAACATCAAGATAAATAACACAAATTATCCCTGTAAGCATACACAGTCTTACATTACATAGAGAAAAGACAGAGATAAAAATGTCTCAATGGGATAAAAACGTTCTTAGGAAACTATTTTAAAAACCTGAATTACGTTAAATGCCAACATATTTAGTTTTTTTTACGTTTGAACTGCACGTTTTGTTATTAGGGTATATTTGTACTTCAAGTACGTTGCTCCAGTACATTTCCTTTAGTGTATTTATGCGAGAACAATCCATACATTCCATAGCGTTCTAAATTATATTGCAACATTCACAGTTAAGGTTAGGTAGGAGGATACTAACGGTGAAGGTTAGGCATGAGGTTACTAACGGTGAAGGTTAGGCATGAGGTTACTAACGGTTAAGGTTAGATATAACATTATGGAGGTTGAGGTTAGAATTAGGGTTAGGGTTAACATTACAAAAATTGATAATCACGTGTCTGCATGACGCAAGCAATGTAGAACAAAACACACACAAAGTGCCGGTCTGGATTTGAACTCGCCAACACTGGCATGCAAGTTGCGGATTTATACGCCCTTCCACCATCCCCGACCTCCACCCTAGCAAAAACTATGCTATTTACATGCTACGTCATGATCTTTATATGTTCATATTTAACTTTATTCGAGTGTTCAATTTAGTTCCCTACAAACGTAATTGACCCTCTCATACGTTTATATTTCTCATATTTCGGTTTAAAAAAATAGTTCCCTCAGAACGTATTTCATGTGATTTAGGGCTGGAATATTTACAATTGTACAAACTTTTTCTCCTGTCTTAATCATGATGTGTCAGCAATGGTGATTCATTTTTCAGTGATGTGAGACTTCTTTCCCACCCAAGGCCCATTACAGCTGATGTCAAGATGAAATGCACCCAAGCCCCATTACAGCTGATGTCAAGATGATCCGTGAAATGACTGGCTTTCAAACGGCCCAATTTCAAACTCATGTTTTTTAATGCCAATATTTTTATATGCATTTACATTTGACTTTGTTTGTTTTTTTTCTCCAAATGTTTGGACTAAAAGTAAAGACAGGCCTATTAATTGGTTCATCCTAGCGTTCATCCTAGCTTTTCTGTGATGGGTAATGGGAACAGTTGAAAAATTGTAAACACCACTCTGCATTGGGAAAGTTTGGATGTCTGTGGGGGACAAAATTTTGCCTACCCATTTGTCAAAGCAGGAGATTAGGGAGTATTAAATGACTAATTTACCAGTAGGAAAGGTAATGTTTTCTGTTCAGGTGAAGGTCACTCAATGAATGTGTGTGTGTTGTATTGAGGCAGAAGAAAGCCTTTTTCTTTCTTTGGCATTGTCTAACATAATCTGTCAGTGAAACAAAAATCTCTCTCTCTGTCTGTCTGTCTGTCTCCCTTTCTCTCTCTCTTTTTTACTCTCACATTTAACATTATCCAGATAAAATATGGCAGCAAACTTGGTAAGTGGGAAAGGAGGAAGACAGGAATGGATGTTCTTTGGAGATGTGATGCACTGTTAGGGGGGTCTGGAATAAGGGAGCAAATGGAGGCTGAGTGTTAAACAGGGTTTTTCAGAAGGGAGCAGTCTTCAAATCTTACATTGTTGCTGTTGAGATTAACCAGGAGAGGTGACAGGCATTTGATTTGGGCCTTTGATGGAAAGTTTCTTGCATTCAAATTTTATCAAAGCAGTCATCCCGCTTTAGAGACTTCTATTTAAACTCAATCTCCATTCAAATTTGTACATGTAATACAAAGAAGAAAAACGAATCCTACAGTATTTATGGGAAAAACTATTTTACTACTGTCTACTGATAGATCAAGTTAAAACATGGATGGTGTTTGTCCTTTTTGGAAAATATTAAACACACACACATCCACAGCTCAACAAGATGAGTGATGCTTATTTTGGGGTGTTAAATTGCCATTTAACTCGATAGGATAGATATATATATAGGCCAGGACCTATTTTAAAGATGGCTATACAGCATTTTCTGGGGACAGTCAATCCACTGTGTAGGATATGTTAGTGAAGTTTTTGCCTTTAAATATTAATAATCAGCATAAAACTAATAACATACACAAACACACATGTATGACTGCCTGCATGCTTTTGTGGGTGTTTGTGTGTATTTTTATATGTGTTTGTGCGTGCATGAGTGTGTGCATGTTTGTGTGTGAGAAGGGGTTATACTCTTACTATAGAGAATTGCGCTCATTTTGGCAATGAGTTTAGTGCCCCTCTGTGTGTGTGCCCACACACACACACACACACACACACACACACACACACACACACACACACACACACACACACACACACACACACACACACACACACACACACACACACACACACACACACACCCACACAAAAACACACAC
>JACXGM010016440.1:0-20485 GCA_016801145.1 Umbra pygmaea | reverse complement strand
TCGGTGGATCTTAATTGGGGAGGACGGGCTCGTATTACGCTCAGAACCGGAGTGAATGGAATGTGTGCAAATCGAAAAAACAATTGGTTTTGTTCGTTGCGCACCATTCCATTCACTCCGGTTCCGAGCGTAATACGAGCCCGTCCTCCCCAATTAAGATCCACCGACCGCGGCTGATCCAGAATAATAGCCACGTTAATAACATTTGTAAGAAACTAAACCGTTTTTAAATCCGTCAAGATTTCAGCGAGATAAGAGTATTTGCGATCACTCACCTTACATCAGTTACCATAGAGCCCACCAAGCTTGCCTGTGACAAGATGGCTACCGGTGATGACGTTAGAGACCCCGCCCTAAGTCATCTAGCCTTTATTATGGATATCTATGACCGCAACGGTCTTTTATAGTGTCGTCACTAGACTTTAGCGTAGCGCCACACATACAACAACATTTCACAGTTAAAAGAGTATGGGTAAAACTGGGTTTATGATTGGAGATAAGTGTGTAAATCATTTTATGTATGCGGATGATCTGGTTGTTTTCAGCTCATAGCTGGCTTGCTATTTGTTTGTTCATATTACAAGGCTCCATCCAATACAATTTAAAAAAGATTGTTGTGTTATATCCTAATAACGGTGTTCGAACCGCGGCGTTTAAAACCAGGCTGGAGTCATAGAAATTGAGAAACACTAAAGACAAAGGCTCCAGCATATGTATTATACGCAACAGACAAACGAAGCGACAGGCGTAATTTACAAGTTGGGCCAATCAACATGAGCCACTTTCCGACCGTAGGGATTTTTGCAGTTCCTAGAACATAACGTTCCTATAACCCTTTTTTTCTTGCTTTCCGATAGAAGAAATTGCGGGATTATTTAGTTCCTCGCACCGCCGTTCCTATAACCTTTTTAGCTCCTACTCCAGAGCAGGGTCTTTCCATTTTCCCTTTTTCTAGGTCCACGTTGATTGGTCCATCTAGTAAATTACAACGGTCGTTTCATTTGTCTGTTTCGTATAATGCTACATATCATGCTGGAGCCTTCGTCTTTAGTGTTTCTGTGTTAAGTAGCTACACAATTTCTGTGAATCCAGTCTAGTTTTTAAACGCCACGGTTCGAACTTCGTTATTAGGACATTTTCATCACAACATTATTTTTATAAAATTGTAAAATTTTCCGCCTCGTAATCTGAAACAGCAAGCCGCGGTAGGAACCTAGCACTACTTGGGCTGAAAACAACCAGATCATCCGCATACATAAGAGGATTTACACACTTATATCCAATTATACACCCAGTGTTACAAACATTAAACTGTGAAATGTTGTATGTAGCGCTACACTAAAGTCTAGTGACGACGCTATTAAAGCTTGTTGCGGTGCTTGCGTCACGCCCTTATCCCTCCTACCAGTTCCTATGGCCACTTGACCAGTGCGAATGCAAAGAGCAAAACCGGTTTTGGGGGAGAGTAGTTAGTAGAACTGTTTAGAAGTGGACTGTTCCTATAACTACGTTTCTATAACTACTTGGTCAGAAAGCGGCTATAGACAAAAAAATGAAAAATGGTAAGACCCTGCTCTAGTAGGACCTAAATGAGTTATAGGAACTGCGGTGCGATGAACTAAATAATCCTGCAATTTCCTCTATCAGAACACAAGAAAAATAAGGTTATAGGAACGTTATGTTCTAGGAACTGCAAAAATCCCTGCGGTAGGAACACGGCTATACTTTACTGGTTAAATATTATTGTTGCACTTTAAACTACTATGATTCTATTAAGGTATTCGTTTTTACAATTGAAATATTTTTAAAATGTACTTTAAATAGAGTTGACGTTACACTACCAGTGGACTAAACATATAAATACTCACAAGACAATATTCACTGGATTGAAAATAACTGTTTTCTCTAAAAATCAAAATTTTCAAACAAATATTGTTTTAGAGTAAGCACAACTACAAGCCAATAATTCTTAAACATTCTGAATAAGGAAATCATACTTTTCTTATCTTGATCAAAATATAGGGCAAATATACTTAGACTTTTCTGTATACTTGTCAGTATAAGCAAAGTATACAGAAAAGTTCTGTACATATATATACACACACACACACACACACACACACACACACACACACACACACACACACACACACACACACACACACACACACACACACACACACACACACACACACACATATTAAAGAGAGGTATTCTTTCCTTATACAGAACCTTTACAGATACTTGGCTAATACTGACAAGTATACTTAAGTATAATTTTGTTAAGTATATCTCTGATGAATGTATAAAAAGTAGACTGAAAGCATACTCTCTTATTCTTAGTTTAAAATAAATATACTAATAGTACACTTGAATAAACTTCTTTTTGGTAAGGGCTAGCTCCTAAACCTGAGCGCAGCATTCAACACCATTGATCGTGATTCTACTAGATCGTCTCGAAAACTGGTTTGGTCTCTCAGAAAGTGTCCTCAGAGGGTTTCAAACTTACATTACAGGCAGGAAATTATTTGTCAGTCTTGATGACCATGTATCCGAGGAACACGATAAGACTACTATGCAGTGTTGCACAAGGAAGCTGTCTTTTTTCACTATTCATGCTTTCACTAGGCAATGTCATTAGAGAATAATAATAATACTTTATTTTTTATATAGCGCATTTAAAGTAGCTTCTCAAGGCGCTTTACCTAGTAAAACAAAAATTTTAAAAACAAGAACAAAATATAAATATCCACAGCTATGCTGATGACACACAGCTATACATTGCTGTAGAGCCAGAAGACGTAGATGCAATAACCATTCATAATTTTGATTTTATTTGACTTTTATTAGTGTAAAGCACTTTGAGCTGCATTCCCTGTATAACTAAAGGTTTATTATTATTATAGAGGGACTTGGAAAATTCTGAAAAAATTAGCAGACTCATGAAAATCATGAAAATAATAACGTTTTGGTGATGAGGTTAGGCATACATTTAAATTAGTGGCTTTTTACTGGCGTTAGCTTTGCAGTATATGCTACTTTTGTTAGTTTGACAATTGGAATGAAAGCATTTTTAAGTATGATGTAATTTGTTGATTAAGATATCACAAATTCATTTTCAAAATGACCAACCAAACATATCCAAATGTTCATATTACACCCAATATAATACAGCGGACATATAGTTTTGAGTTAAGTACTTAATTTAACATTGTAATGAATGTACCCACGGTTTCTATCCGTCTTTATGGGGGTGTGGTCACGTAAAGGCGCTTCCCAAAACGTCAATCACGCGAGTTTTCAATTGAATTTCAAACGCGGGAGGAAACATCCAAAAACCAGCTATCTATCATTCGTGCTAGCCACCTAAAAGTATTAGCTAAAGGTTTAGCTCCATTTCTTAAAACAAAGAGACGATAGAAGGTGACAGCTCGGTAATCTCTCGACTGTGTAATATATAACTAGTTATGTCGCCATCCATTTACTGTAGGGAGTACTAGTTAGCTACTGTAGCTAGCTGGCTAATTATGCGCAAATATGGGTTTGCGAAGAGAACCTGAGCCATACAGCACTAGTTGACAAAACCATTGGTAGTACCTATGGCTGTCCGTCAGTTAAGATGTTATGTCCAATAATATAGGTACCGTACCTAGCTAGCTAACGCGTTTACGTCTTTTGTTTTGACAGATCCCATGATATACCATGGATGATTTTAACGAAGACGTGTCTGCTCGCATTCTCATAAAACATGTTCTCCATACGGAGCCGCCCTTATCTCCAGTTACCCGCCGGTAAGTCACTTTATTCCCTGTACCAAGTCCAAATGTATTACCCACGTAACCTATGAACTCAACGTCTGTCTGTTTCGCTATCAGTTTTAGTAATTTTCCCCAAACTGTATATTGTTTGTGCTTGTTATGAACTTTCTATAGTGCCTCCCATGCTCTGGTCCAGTCGACAGGGTCTGGAGTCAGACGCAGTGTCAGACTAAGGAGTGATGTTATGCCCCTTACACCACAGGGGGCTCTCAAACAGAGTTTAAGAAAGAAGCTTCACGAGGTCAGTTTACTGTCTTGTCCGTTTTGTGTTGATTTGTTGAATTCATCCATGTTCTCCTTTCATTTTTCTATTCATTTATTTAACAGAACACTTACAGGGCTTCCCTGCCAATGTCACCCAGACCTAGTAAGAAGCGGACTATGTCAGAGGCATTCAGCAGGATAAAAACACCAGCTACAAACTCATTTCTTGATGATGATCCCACACCTAGACACCTACTTAGGGGCATCTTGCAGACAGGTGACGTAACTGTTAGACTTCTTTCAGCATGACTCCTAAAACATTGATGGCCTGTTGATGTTCAATTGATGATAGCGGAGTGTGAGGGGGGGAATAGGTGGTGATGTGAGTACTTGGTGGAAAGGGAAGGATCATTATTGGTTCTGCTTTTCAGAGTGCGATCCTTCTTACTTTCATCGACACATGTGTTCCCATCTCTTTTTTGGCATATTCAATCCTTTAGAATATTTCCACAGTGTTAACATAGAGCTGACCAATTAGGTATTAACTGAAATGTCTTCCAAGTTGTACATAAAATGTTGGATCCCTCAATCAAGTTCAGTTTTTGTCTACACAACATTCACTATTAACAGCCAGCATAAACTTGGAAAGATCACTACCTGATTGGGTTCCCTGAGCTGTAGATCTTAACACGATCATGCAATAGCCAATAGTTTTTACTTTTCAATTGATAATGGTTATTACCAGTAATAGATCAAATAAGTGTCAGTTTCATATTTACATTATTGGAGAAATTGCATGAAAATATTTAGCAACATTATACATGCCTGTCACCGTCCTTAAGCAAGCAGCACTGGGTGAATCTGGCTTGGATATCAGAAATATTGCATGGAATTTAAACGAGCCATGAGTGTGGACCAGCACTGTGTGCGTGTCAGTGATTCAGTTATTATTGCCTAGGGCTACGATTTGTTTGTCATGTGCTTATTATAATTATCTAGGGGGTAGGATGTGTACTTGATATTATTGCTCATTGGTTTTATTGATTTTACTTTTTTTCTTCAATCTTCTCTCTGATTGGTCAGTGCCTGAAACGTCCCTGCTCATCCAAGAACGGCGAGGAAAAAATGAACCAGAGCTGCCCTCTGCAAACTCCAGTCTTCATAGCAACGAACCAAGGTATGCTGACTGAGAGGGAGATGCACTCTGGCCACACAGTTCTCTAGAGTAATGGTCTGTCAGTGAATTCACTCTATTCATTAAACATTAAAAGCAAAAAAGTTGCCTCTGGAGCAAAATAAAATTTCAAGACACAGTAAACAAACTGCTGTCCTTAGGTATATTCAGCAAGTTCCAAGTTGCGAGAAAACATACATAATCTTTAAATTAATATTTTTCAGATTTTATACGGCTGGGCACCCAACGACAATACTTTTATGGCACCGACCGAAATATTCCGATCCTATAGAGTATGGAAAAATTATCTTTCGGTGCCAAATTTTGGTTCCAAAAGCGTCTGCGAGCCAATAATCATGTAGCATACTTGCGTGTAAAGACCTAAAGTCGCCGGCGATTGGCTGTCTAATGCAAGTTAAAATGTCATGTGAAAGAAACACCACCACACGGAGGATTTCTGAAGATACTCGCAGTCGAATACCATTTATAACATTACTCTTTGACCAGGCAACATCTTTGTTTTTCCGACATAACGTTAAGGTTACACATTTTAGAAATACTTGACAGAAAAGTGTAAGTGTAATTTCAGTACTAAAACCAAACGCACAGGTTTACTACTGCCGTGGTTGCGCTTTATTTCAATCAACAATTTAATCTCAATTATTTTCCCCATAACGTTGACTACTCTATGTAGTTGTGAAGCGTGTGCTGCTAGTCGATTGCTGTAGTTAGCTCTGTCTATTTCCCCCTTCACATTAGCCTCTGTCGGTCCACCCTGATGTTAGGAATAGGAAGACCATACAAGAAAGTGTCAATCCCTTCACACTGGCAGCAAGAGGGATAATGTCCAAAGAAAGATATGATCAGTGCTACAGAGTAGTCACAGGGGTTATTGTTAAGGTTTGCTTTTTCGACAGTGGATGCCCCATGGTGGCGGTGACCAAGCATACAATCTATGTGAGCAAGCTATCGATATAAAGGGAGTTTTATTTTTTAAAGGTAGTTTGCCTAAATAGCCTCTTTTAGCTTGGATAAAGTTTTTTATTGTTATTGTCAGTTAAAAGAATGAAACCATTATATTGTTATGTTTTGTGCTTTACTGATTCACAATTAAGGTGGAATATAAAAAAGTTTTGAGTTTACTGTATTTTGTTGATGTTAAAATGGATTTTAAAACATATGGTATCGAAAAAAGTATCGTTAAGGAACCGGTATCGAAACTGAGGTATCAAAATTGGCACCGGATCAAAAGATTTTGAATGTTGGCCAGGCCTAATTTTATACTTTATTGGACAAGCAGGTGATAAAAGCAAGATCTCTCTTTGAGGCAATCATACCATGTCAAAACATGATACAGTAAGTGAACATGTAATGGACTATTATAGACAGTGGCACAAGACCGCTGTACTCTGTAAATGCAGCCAGGTACATGATGCGATCACAGTGTTTAGATAACCTATCACTGTATTCAAACAGACATCATGTTTTTTTTTTTTGATATTATTGTTTTAAAGTAGACATCCACTTTTAGAAGAGAAGCTCACCAAAATCTGTTTTAAAAGAATTTACCTGTGGTCTAACCATATATTGTATATATCACTGGATATAACCATGTGTGACATCACCCATTTGTTTGTGAAGATCTGATTTGGGTCATCGACTTTGCCGTTACAGGCGCAGACATCTTGGTTGCGGATGTGACGATTTTAGACGAGAGGGAGGAGTAATTTAGCTAGCTAACTGATATTAATTGGGATGCTAACGAAAAACAGTATTAAAACAAAATGTAACGTTTCTTACTGGGAAAGCTGAACTGCCAACTCCTTTGAGTGTCTTGTCGTACAACCGAATGCCATAGCCACGCCCTAACTGCCCCTTTGCTTTATTGCAGATTTTAAAATCAATGAGACCATAACTCAAAAAATGAACATCATGATATATTGCAGAAGGATTAAAGGAGAATTCCGGGCGATTTCAAAACGTAGCTCTGTTGTTTGCATATCAGAAGTGCTGTCCCTAGTGTTAATAACTCAAACAATCTGTATTGCCTAAAGCGTGTTTACATTTTTCTGCCAATAGACAACCATTACGCATTTACGGGGCAAGTTAAAAAGCTTGCTTTGAGCCACTAAACATGTTCAAAATGTCATTACTAGTCCATATCCATTTGCACTGATTCCTTATAATAAACACAGCGAGTTTGAACAAATAAGTTTGTGTACATACCTTAGTTTATTTCCCATTTTCCAGTGAAGTCCACACTAGTCGATTGTCGAAGTCATAGAATTCAATATTCCAAAATGTATTTTTTCCGCAAAAAAGAGCAATTCGTCGTGGTTATATCCATAAAATACTTTGATCGGGTGTAAACTGGCACTTGCATTCACAGCTCCCAAGAGTTCAAGGGTTATCGCGCATGTGCAGACGTAACTAAGCAACACTGTTGAGGAAACGGTGTCAGGTTACGTGGCCGACTTACTAAATTATTTGGACATTACCACTGCAAATAGTTTTTTTGGGGGAAAAAATACGTTTTGGAATATTGAATTCTATGACTTCGACAATCGACTAGTGTGGACTTCACTGGAAAATGGTAAATAAACTAAGGTATGTACACAAACTTATTTGTTCAAACTCGCTGTGTTTATTATAAGGAATCAGTGCAAATGGATATGGACTAGTAATGACATTTTGAACATGCTTAGTGGCTCAAAGCACGCTTTTTAACTTGCCCCGTAAATACGTAATGGTTGTCTATTGGCAGAAAAAGGTAAACACGCTTTTGGCAATACAGATTGTTTGAGTTATTAACGCTACGGACAGCACTTCTGATATGCAAACAACAGAGCTACGTTTTGAAATCGCCCGGAATTCTCCTTTAAGGGTGAATCCCATTTCTCTGTCTTAGCCCTTCCCCTTAATTTTGCGCGTTCATGTGAGAGTAAGGGCTATCCCAATTCTCATTTTGATCTAGGGGTAGGGCTAAGGGGAAGGGGTGAATACCCCTTAAAACCAAGCATTTTCAAGAGCTTACTTGAAACCAAAGGGTACCCAGAATACACTGCGCAACCGGCAACAATGGCAGCCATCAAGAGAGTCCAATAAATGTATTTTTGTCTTAAATATTTGACTTAAAAATTACGACAGACTTGTTTTGTGGTCTACACAGTCCTGTGGATATATATTTGCAACCATGTTCTTAATTGAAACGTTTTTAAAAATTGCTAGTTTCGTTACATTGCAGATGTGAACAACATTCCCGTATTTCAATGACTATAGTAGCCTTGAATGCACACCATGCATTTCTACAGTTTTAGCTAAACTACATTAGCAGCGGATTTCGTTTGATATTTTTAAGTTTGTGATCAACACTTGTCGCCTCCGGTGATGTATCAGCCAGCTAGCGACGATGTATGATAACGTAACTGTAACCAAGTGGTGTCTCATTTCATAGGGGTATGTTTTCATCCCTATCCCTTACCACTCGGTTTCAAGGGACAAGGGCTAGGGTTAAGACGAAGGGGTAGGGGTAAGACAGAGAAATGGGATTCACCCTTTATCTAGCGATTGAGACCATATACTCATTATGAAAATGATTACTGAGGTATTAAATCAAGAAGTGTCTCTCATTCTCATAGATTATTATAGAAACCGAGCTCTTTTGCAACCAGATGTATCGTCCCCAGCTGGAATTCTGATAGAATGCAGGTTTAAGGCACTTCCTCATTAGCGTCAATTTGCCAAACCAGATGCTCACCCTGTGGTTCTAACTAAATAAACGAATGTGGGTGTAATCTGTGAAATGCACACAATTCAGATTTTTTTCTGAGTATCTCTCTAAATGCTCCATAGCCTAATAGAGAAGTCACTGTGCTTAGAAACAAGAGTTTTCCGGTTTGAATCGCGGCAGAGCCAATATTATTTTATTGATATTAACAAATAAACAAAGTTGACCTGTATAATGTCAGTCTTTAAAAAAATATTTATGTTAGGTCCATGATTAATGTCCAGTACAGTATGCTGTGCATCAAAAAATTGAAAACTCAAATACTCAAGGTACCCACAGGGTCTTAAAAGCATTGAAAAAGTCTTACATTTTATTATCTCAAATTAAGGCCTTAAAGCCTTGCATTTGGTGTACAAAGTCTTGGATTTCGTTAAAAAGTTTTTGTATGTTTTTGCCTTTCCTAGGATTAAATTCATACCATAACAAAATTAACTGTTACTAATGTGGACTAGTAAAAAATCCATGCAGTGTAACATTGAGTGAACCTTGCGCTCCATGTCATAGCAGAAAGCGTGCGTACCCATTACTATGGTTACTAGAAAAGTGAGGTACAGAACAGGATGGTAGCCTAGTATGTAGCCTAGCCTAGCCTAGTTTGTTGTCTGAAATGGGAAAGTGTTGGTTTAATCCACTGTGGCCACAGAATCCGAATTATGTTTGGGTCAAGCCTGTGCCATGTAATGTGCAGTTCTGTGCACCGCGGACCTCTTCGGTTACTGATATTTTTGAGGCTAGCAGTAATTAAGACATAGCTACATTAGAAGCATTGCCACCACAGCCAAGGAACATCCTATCTTGCTCTGGCTCGATACCAATTCTGCAAGCAGAGGTGATGTGGGTCTTTAAAACTATCTCGGAGCACCACTCTTTACACATCGAATAAGAACATTACAGAGATTTTTAAAACCCTGTTTCCTGACTCTGCGTTGCAGCTACAATTTTGTGTGGAAACAACTAATTGCATATAACTAAATTTGGGTTGGCTCCCTTTATAACTAGAAGAACTGACTGACCAAGTGAATATGGCCAACGGGGTTGTAGTTATATTTGACGAGAGTCTCAATAAGATGACTAATATAAGCAGTTGGACCTTCATATTCACCACTGGTGGACGACCACGTACAGTCAAGATACTTGGGCTCACAGATAATGGGTCATGCAACGGCAGTAGACCTGCTTAAACATTTCAAAGTAATTCTTTTTTTCTGAATTTTATCAGCAAAATCACAGATAGCTAGATCTTAAATCAGATCTATTTTAACTTAAATGAGAGCTTGTGTAAGGGGTATAGGCATAATGTGTTTCCATGATTTTTCTTACTTTAGGTAACATTAATCGTACATTTTCATTTGAATAGGGAGTAGGGGCTGTAACGTTAACTGTACTGTTAACACGGGGGTGTTCTCTCAATCTGGGCTACCTGTCGAGTTATGCTACCACGCAAGCACAGTGGAAAATAAATCTCACAATCCAGTGTTAAAAGTACACTCACAAAAAAATACACATAACTGACATGGAGGTTTATTTCAGCTCTCTGTTTTGAAATATGTGTTCCGTAGTGCTGTCATGTACCACGTGGAATTATTCTGTCAAATCTTTAATAGTGTGTTGAAGGTTGAAGCAGTTTAGCTTGAAGAACAGTGTAATATGTATATACAATGTGTTTGTTTAAACTTAGCTTTTCATGTCTTAGGAGTGTGTATGTGACCTTGACTTGAGAAAGATGGTCTTTGTGTCTGTGGATGGACCCAATGTCAATTGGTGTTTTTTTTAGATTCTGCACCAGGAGCATGCAGAGCTTTTTGGGGGTGCTCAGCTGGCACTGGTGGGGAGTTGTGGCCTGCATACTCTCCAAAATGCTGTCAATGTGGATTCACCGATTGGCATATGGAGACGTTCCTAAGAGCTCTGCGTAAAATTTTCCACAACCTGCCAGCAAGAAGGGAGGATTTCTGTAATCTCACAAAGTCCAAAATCTTTGTTTTGTTTTTTTGTGGTCACCGCTGGGTCGAGAACCTCCCAGTGGCGGAGAGGGACCTTGTCATCTGGCCAGACATGATGAAGTATGTTGAGGCTGTTATCACCGCTTCCTAACTGGGACGTCCTCCTATGATACCATTGTCGCGGCAACCAAAGACCCTCTTGTTCTGGCAAAGGTTCACTTTTTCAAAGCAGTGTGTCGAAGTGTAAAACCTTTCCTCACCGAATACCAGACTGTCAAAGTGTAACACCTTTCCTCACCGAATACCAGACTGTCAAAGTGTAACACCTTTCCTCACCGAATACCAGACTGTCAAAGTGTAACACCTTTCCTCACCAAATACCAGACTGTCAAAGTGTAACACCTTTCCTCACCAAATACCAGACTGATGAGCCTGTGCTGCCTTTCGTTGTGGTGAATCTTAATTTTATTCTCATAGTGAATTTAAAATCTCTCATTTATAGTCACGTTAAGACTACAACTAAGACTGTATGAATTGAAAATGCAAATATTTTGAATAGTCAAATTATTTTCATTGAATAATAATGAAGAAAATAAACATTGTTAAGTCAGGGTACTTATTTTCATTGTTACAGTGATATGTATTGTAAAATATTGTTTGTCAAATATGTATATTTTTGTCTTCATAATTTGCTTACGCAATTCAGTGCTTTTTCATTCACTCTTTAGTTGGTCTGATCATTCAACAATTTTCACATTGTTTCTTTCATCAGAAACCTTCTGCTAGTGTAGAATAGACTCAATAACAGTGAAGCCATTGAAATGTATGTTTGTATCAACTTTCGATTTTGCACTTTGTAGACGGTGCCTAGACGTTTGGCGGAAGGCAGAACGCTCACATTGCTGCACTTCATTTATCCACATATTTCAATGGTTCTTTCGGATGAAAACCGTGTTGTAGCTTGTTGTCTACCTTACTAAGGTTAGATAGAGCTGCTTATTGTGTAATGAAAACGTTTCGCTAATGATCTATTGAACCGCCAATCTGCCAATTTCTGTCTAACTTTACCGAAGTCCGGTAGGCTACAGCTACAGCCAGTGGCACTACGGAAGCTGTTCGTTGCAGCGCATTAGTTTGAATTCAAGACGAGCACATTATTAATTAATATGTTATATTGATAAAACGATCTTTGTTATATCGATATAACGAATTAATAAGTCATAAAATAATTAAAAATCCATGGCCGTTCTCGGCTTCCGTATTCAAGTATCCAACTTGTACATAATTATTTTCTAGGTTTTTAAATTTATACAGATTTGACATTTTCCCCTCATACTTCTGTTGGAATTGGTAAGAAGTTGGCATTGAATTTTATTTGAAATGGTATTTAAGAAGTCTTGAATTTAAGTCTGAGCATCCTGGTGGTACTGTCATTTACAGTATGAAAATTCTTCCCTAAAGCAGAGTTCACTCCATGTCCATACTTCCTTGGTGAATGCAAGTACTTGTTTATATGGTTTTATTCTGACTGAAAAATTGAATTCACTTGACAAAACGGATTAATAAGTCACCCTAGATGCAGAAGGTTGCGGGTTCAAATCTCTTCCCTACCTCTGGTAATAAATATTTTTGGACAGAGACTATTTCCCAAAAACAGTGATGAAGCATCTCTTTCTATATAAAAACAGATCCAGCCAAATTCTCTTAACATTTATGTCAAGCACTCTCTTTCCGCGGTCTGTCATAGCAACAGTAACTATGCAGCGGAACATGAAGCGAATCAACGTTTAGAATATGTCTGACACAGTTTGCGGGGATGGATGTCTGTAGGTCAGTCAGTCTGATTTAGGGGAGTTGTATTTAGGTCTTTTCAAACAATGAAAATGGTGATCAGACTTGGTGAAGGAGGTGGGACACATTGTAATTTGAATGCAGCATTTACTGACACACTGACTTAGAGGTCAGAGTGAATAACGATGAAATAAAGGTTTTGGTTGATAATATACTTTGGTCAATTACAACTTGTGAGTTTCAGTATGGAATCAAGTCAGGGGCAAAAAGTTACAAATACATGATGATAAATTCCAAATGCTTTCATCAGATTGATCCAACAACGTTAATATTTTTACAAGAAGGGAGAAAGCAACAAACCCTTCAGCAGTGCTTAATTTGAAATTTGAAAGGGATCCTGCCGGAACAGGATCAGGGACCTCTGAGAATTTGTAAGATCCGCTAGCTCTCAGGCATGACATGTCTACTTCCATACTGTTTGCTATTGATACTGTAAACAGTAAAAGGGATAAGAGTTCAATCAAGTTACCTATTCTTCCTCACTAATAATTTGCGTACTGATATACAGCTGTCATGTGTGGTAAAAGCATAGCTGAAACCAAAAACAGTATACAAGATGGACGACACCTTGCCATTCATTCCTATGGAGAGAATGTGAAGTCAATTAGAAGCACTTTTTCGGTGATAGCTGAGCGTACTGCGCAACCTCAAGCTGAGCGTGATGACGTAGATGTGACGTGAGCAACGTCTCTGAAAGCTGTAATTTTTATCTTAGCCGTGCCAAGAGAAATCTCCTACCATACGCATAGACAACATTCCGAATCTTGCCTCTTGTAGAGACTGAGAGCATAGTAGCAACTTTTGGTAAGTATTCTGATTAATTGTTTTTGTCATTTTGTGTAGTATTTATGTATTTTAAAATTTAACGACATGATATTCAAGAACTTATGTGAATTCATACCCAATAGGTAGGAGATAGCCACAGGCTAATTATTGCTAATTCAAATGCTAGTTAACATTAGTAATTAAACCTAAACTACTAATGTAAGTCGAAACTCGTATTTATTTAACTGCCGTGGGAGTGCATATTTCAAATATCATTTAAGCATAATGGAATTAGGCATTGGTAATGATAACATGCTTGCTGGACACTAATTAACATGGTTAATTGATGCAGATGTTGTATAACTTTAATGTTCCCCAAATGTAACCACAAAATGGCATTAACTGTTATCTACATTGCAAGAGAAATGGACAAATCAGTCATATAAATGTTATACAGTAAATCACTTTGGACAAAAGCGTCTGCTTTGGCCTGTTAAATAATAGATTAACAATAAATGTCACCAAGAATATCTATAACTAATGGTTGCCCTTTTCATTCTTCTTTTCTCATAGCTTCAAATACTACTGTAACTTTTAACTGCACTTCCTTACACCATGCTTAACAACAAAGGTAAGCCATGTAGCTATAGTATAATTTAGATTAAATTCGAATATGGAATTCAACACATTGACCGCAAGAGAGTAAAACATTAAATTAACCTTCTGTGTTAACATATGTGTACTGACAATGAAAAAACTTTGTTCTGATTGTATGCTATTAACAGGTCCAGTGGTTTGGATCATGGGCGGCAGCTACATTCGTGGGGAAGAGAGGGCCAGAGAAACCATGGAGGGAAATCTTGGCCTAGCGGCCAACGTCCACTGGTTTGGCTGGGGTGGTCTTCGATGGGACGGACTCCTTCCTTTCTTCTACCGGTCCCTTAGAGGAAGAGCAGCCTCGGATGTCCTGCTGATTTACTGCGGCAGGAATTACTTGGGATGTAGGAAGAGCATCAATCTTGTTACAGTGATGAAGCAGGATCTGCACAACATCGCATTTTATGTGTTTTGGCTGACACTGGTTGACAAGTTTCAATAAAGCAATATTTATTAACCAAGTGATTCAATATTTATTATGGAAACATAGTAGACATTTTAACTAGCTTCATGCTTTGACAGAAATGTTATGTGGTTTTATTACTTATGTGGTATAACTTGGTAATGATATATATTCACTAGGGAGGTGTCAAGACACCTTTAGATTAGATTTATCTTTATTTTCATTGTGCAGAGTACAAGTATAGAGACATAGTAAGAGTAGTGTGTGAGGGGAGGGAAGGCACAAAGTCTATGGCTACCTCCTTGTTGCTCTGTCAAAGCGGCCCCATGGACGTGGTTCAGCTCATCAGGCACAGGCAAGGAGGTGTCGGTGGGCTTCCTCTGAACCTGCTGGTCCTGGTGCATAGAGACCTGTAACGCATCCTGGAGGGGAATGGGGTGAACAGTCCGAGGTGAGATCAGTCTTTGGCGATGCTGTGCGCCTTACTCAAGCATCACTTGCCCTGGATGGCCTTGATGGAGGGGTGTGAGGAAGCAGTGATGCGTTGGACACCCGCTGCAGTGCGTTCCAGTCAGAGGCATAGCAGTTGCCATACCATACTGTGACACTATGTAGAAGCTGCACAATGTACAAGCTGATCTGTCACTCATATCCAACAAAACAAAAAAATCTGGCTGTGGTGGCATAGTGTATGACTGAGTAAAGCATGTAGGACAATGGACAAATACTTTTTGATGTGGAAAGAGAAAAAACAAAATGTGGCTGTGGTGGCGTATTAAAAATTGTATGAAGCATTCAACTGGGCACTATAGGCTAGTGTATGACTGAGTAAGGCATGTAAGGTAATGGAAAAATACTTTTTGATATGGGAAAGAAACAAGACCGAGAAGCTCTGAAGCGTTACTGTAATGTTTACGTTAGCTTTATGTAGGTCTGGCTATGGCAATTAACACAACCGCACATAATGCTACTTGTAATACTCGTGAACGAATTGTCAGGTGTATAAAATTATGATTAAAATAACCCTAATATGTATGAAAAATGCTCAAATCGGAAGAAGAGGCTTGACTTACCTGAAAGAGCTTACATGTACCTCAGAAGAGTATTGTCTGTTAAAACAGATGTATGCTACATAGCAAGACATGTTCGCACGAGGGACAATATGCTAGCAAAAAGTTAATTGAAGTTAATCGAGGAAGATGAAATAATGAAAGAAAACGGCAACAAA
Source organism: Umbra pygmaea (assembly GCA_016801145.1). Taxonomy (NCBI): domain Eukaryota; kingdom Metazoa; phylum Chordata; class Actinopteri; order Esociformes; family Umbridae; genus Umbra; species Umbra pygmaea. The sequence continues at coordinate 4,655 of JACXGM010016440.1, read as the reverse complement.
CGACTACACACTGAATTAGCAAAATGCCACTTATTACACAATACTTGTCTGGAATGACCAGAGGTTTCCAAGGTTGAAGTCTCCACAGTCCACAGTTCTCCAGAAAACTGGGCTTTGACTATTTGCAAGGGGTCGAAATAAAGTGCGTGCAAGCTGAACCAGAACGATGCATAAAAGGGATTTTTTTTTTAATTTAGAATACTGAAGGAAATTAATCAATTAAACTAAAGAAAACAGCTTTGTCCCGGATAAGTACTAGATTTTTTTTTTTTACAATATAGACCCGTATAATATGCTACCCAGTAGGAAGTGTGTAGATTGTTACACCTTCTGTACTGGAATGGGTGCGGACTGGCACAGTGTGGCTGTAATGAAAGGGTGTAGCTACTGAGCTGTTGCGTTGTGTTTCCTATTTGGTCCGTAACCTCTGAACTTGCCGGATCCTCACTCTCGCTAACCTATGTGTTCCAGGACCTTCGAATTTGCAAATTAAGCACTGCCCTTCAGTTTATTAATATGCGGATGAGTTTACAACAAGGAAAAATATGATGGATCACATTATTTAAGGGATTGTTACAATTAAATCAGAATACGTAAATATATAGGCTTTGCCACAATTCAAACCGGGATCCTCTTGTTTCTAAGCCCATTAACTTATCCATTAGACTTAGCAGCTTCTATAGTTGTATTCAGGAAAAAAATCTGAATTAGTTTGTGTACCACAGAGTACATCCGCGTTCGTTTATTTACTTACAATGCAGGTAGTATCTTTGGTGAGATTCTCTTCAAAATGGGATTTCTCTTTGAATACAATAAAATCTAAAACTCTTTAACGATACAGTAATACGCTATGTTAAGCAAGTCAAATTATAAACAGCTGTGAGCCAAACACAATTTTAATGTAAAACTCCTCCTCTGGTAAACTGCGGTGCGTATCCCTATTTATAGACAAGATTAGACAAGAGATATCTGTAGAGACAGGGACTTTTTGCTGAAGTGCAGAAGGTCTTGGGGTGGCAAGGTGGTTCAGTGGTTAGTAGGGTGGGCCATACTCAGTTTTTTTTGTAAATCAATTGAGAAGAAGTGTTAATGTATTTTGGTGTGTAGAACACAAATCTGAAATTATTTTACAAATCTGATAATCCTAACCTACATCAATTTGCAGTTGAATATGTTACATTTTTTATGTTTTTTCCAGAATTAACTACATTTTGTGTTGTACCATTTAGCTCAGTTAATCATAATGGTTGTTTGAGCAGGCTTACCAAGTGTTCAAATTTTAATTGATTTAGCCCTTTACATTTTGAAAACCTGACCTATGGTTTAAAGAACAGAATGTTCTAATGGGAAATGGGGATCAAGGAAATGTGTTGATATTTCATATTTTGTGAAACACGTTGTGTCTGTTCATTTTGTCCAGAAACAACATGGCATCATCTTCAAAGTAACCAAAAGTTAAGCCACAATTCAATCAGAAAATAGCAATAATTGCATATCTTGTGGAGGAGAGTCCAGTATGCCATTTTGTTCGTAAAGAGCCTTAAAGTCGGTTATGCTTTTTAGATGGACATTGTTTTTTACTAAACACATTACAGACAGGAAGTAGGAAGCGAAAATGACAAAATAACATATCTCCAATGATGTAGGACATTATCCTGCACAACACCAACAATTTATGGAAGTAAAAAATAGCTGGGATTTCAAAAACGTATAGAAGTATGGTGAAAAATGTGTGCAGCATTTTAATGTTGACTTGTTTGTATGGCCCTGAAACATTGCACACTGGTCCAGGAGCCCTGGGTGCTTAAAAATATGCATTGAAAAGCCTTATTCATCATGGTTTACGTGCTTATACACATAAAAAACAGCAAAATATTTGTATGTTCTTTAGTTTTTTATTTATTAAACGTGCAATATGTAATTTTTGGCCACCAGGGGCCTCTCAATCAAAACAATAGCAAAAGATGTACTTTGATGACGTCGGGAGGTTGCGTGGGATCATGGGTTTTGTTATCGTCGTCAATGACAACCTTCCAATCTAGCTTCTCCGGCAGAAAAAAATGTTCACCGACAAAGTAATATATTGTTAAAAAATTATAACTTTATTCACGTTATGTTTGGCGGCTCCCTGGATCTTATAATAGCTAGAGCAGTCACGGGTTATATGACGCCATTTACGGGCGACAAAATGAAACGTCCCGTGTCTTCGAATTATATTACAAATTTCTCTGGATTTGAAAGTTAGTGGAAACATTTAGGATAATGTAAGTACACAACTAAGAAATGTATATAATATATGTATAGTGATGTTTGCTTTTATTGCAAAGTATGTATTTTGTTATTGTTTTGATTGATATTACATATTGTACCTTTAAGGAGATGCACTGAATTTTGGTGAATAAGAGAAATGTATTTGTACATTAGCAGGAATGTAGCACAATATGGATGTGAAAGCAGTTATAATTAGCCTATGTGACAATTTGTTTTTGTTAAATTAACAAATAATCATCATAATTAATCATGATAGCAATATTGATCAAAATAATAGTGATTATAATTTTGACCGTAATCGTGCAGCCCTAGCTACAACCAATGCTACATCAAGGCAAGTGCCCACATTCACCCAATGACAATGCCTGGCTAGAGTAACTTCCAGTGACATCCAATATAGCGTTAACCTTTTCGCCATATCAGTAGCGGTAAAATCTCTCAAATTCTCGCCAAGTCAATTGAGTTTGTAGATAATATTAACAAGCTCCTTGCCTGTACTAGTGCTACACTGTCTGCATCAGGCTGATTTTTAAGTAGATTTTTAGGATAATGAATAGAATGTTTCCAAAACACCTTAGACCATGTGACCGTCAACTCGGATGATCTAACAAACAGATGTAATCATCTTCTAGGCTGGAGATGGTTGAAAGCAAATATTGCGCACTGTCCCACTCTTTACAACAAAAAACTTTCTATGTCTGTTGCCATTGCTGGGCTCGAAGAGTGGCCAATTCCAAAGCAGCATGGGGAGTTTTATTTACCACAAGTTGCATCGTTGTGCACAACAGTTGTTAATCCAAAGCTGTGTTTGGCTCACAGCCATTTTATAATTTGACTTGCCTAACATAGCTTTTATCTGTATAATGAGTTTTAGATATTATTGTATTGAAAGACACATGGTTTGTAGAAAAACTGAGAGCTATGATACAAAAAGCAAAAATTGACTTTAAATGCAAGGTAGAGGACCAGTTAGCGAATCAAGATGCAAGGAGTGCTTAACAAGGCTTAAATAAGATGATGGGGCGTGACCCGAGAGATGTAAATAATGATATTCCTATAGGGACAGATGGTTTTAAATGGGTAAATGATTTGAATCTGTTTTAATGGAAGATATGACATAGCTGATAATTACAATAAGATTAAAGAAATAAGTGATAGGATTCCAGTGGGGCCACTGATTTGGTTGACCGGCGACCAAATCAGAAGGTCCTTGAAATGCATTAAGCCCAATAAAGCACCGGGTCCAGATGGCCTTAGAGGAAGAGTTTTAAAGATATGTGCAAATGAATTAACTGACCCCCTGACAAAATTATTTCAGTTTTTATTAGATTTACAGATCGTACCAAATATATGGAAGTTATCATTTATATGACCTCTTCCAAAAAAAGTGAGAGCAAAAAATTTAGAGGACTTTCGTCCTGTGGCTCTGACATCAATATTCGCTAAAAGCATGGAAAGAGTAGTTAGCTACCACCTTGAACCATACAAATCAGAGCAATCAGATGTACTGCAATTTGCATATAAATCACAAAGAGTGGTCGATACAATTGCTAGCCATCTACAATGAGCAAAGGCTTATGTGCGTGTTCTTTTTATCGATTATACCTTAGCCTTTAATACCATGCAGATACATTTGCTCCTGGAACGTCTCTTGGTTCTAGGTGTAAATTGAGGAATAGTCCACTGGATAATTTTTTTTAAACAAATAGACCACAGCGAGTTTGTGTTGGGAGGTTTAAATCAGATATTATGTTTTTAAATATGGGGCAAGTTCCTTACTGATAAATGTAAGTAAAACAAAAGAGTTGATTTTAAATTATTCAGAACCTCTAACAGAGTTAATGTTATGTAATCAAACAGTTGAAATTGTAAAGACTTTTAAATATTTGGGAACCATGATTGACTGTAAAATAAATTTCTCTGATAATGTTAACCTTATTTGTAAGAAAGCAAATCAAAGGTTATACTTGCTAAGGAAGTTGAGAGAATTTTCTGTAAGTCAGGATGTTCTGCAAAGAGTTTATACAAGTTTAATTGAGAGTGTTTTAGGGTATAATATAACTGTGTGGTTCGGACAAGTTACATCTGTGAATAAAGTAAAATTCGATAGAATTTAGAAGAGTCGCAGGAAAAATTGTAGGATCTAAACAAAAATCAGCCGCACAGTTGTATCAAATTGGTGTTCAGAGGAAAGCCTTGACTATAGCAAGAGACACAACACACCCATTGAATCATGTCTTTGAATTACTGCCATCACGTCGTCGCTATACAACACCAAAAGCGATTAAAGCGATATATAAACAATCTTTTGTACCAAATGCAATAAGCCTTTTGAATAAGAGGAAGGAGATGTGAATATATGTATATTGTGTATTGTTAATTGT
>JACXGM010016439.1:0-20466 GCA_016801145.1 Umbra pygmaea | reverse complement strand
GAGATACCAAGGATTCAGACAAAACGCGGAGAATCTGCTTTTAGCTACTATGCCAGCCGCAGCTGGAACCAGCTCCCAGAGGAAATCAGATGTGCTCCAACAGTAGTCACCTTTAAATCCAGACTCAAAACACATCTGTTTAGCTACGCTTTTACTGAATGAACTCTGTGCTAAGTCCTAACTGATTGCACTATATTTTTTAAGTTCGTCCAATCTCTTTTATTTCTTAAACTGTACTATTTTTCTGTTTTTCACTTTTATTTTAAATGCTTTAATTTTATCTTGTTTGTGTTTTCCTGTTTATGTAAAGCACATTGAATTGCCATTGTGTATGAAATGTGCTATATAAATAAAATTGCCTTGCCTTAATGTCTGTTTTTGTTACATCGTAACTTATTCCATCCTAGACATACACTGCTGCACAGACCACAGATCTGCTTTGCTATGTCATTCTCACTCTGGCATTATTTTGTTCTAGGACTGTCCAGCAGGGGGCAGTGTAACAACTGACCAGTCTGAAAGTAAGTGACGTTCACTCACAACACCACCTAGTTGAGTCCTGCCATTCAGGCTGTTTTTTAATGTTAAGCATATTTACCAATGCCTGCCATTGTCTTTTTTATGTGTTTCACTGCAGCACTTTGGTCACATGAGAAATATGCTTTTCATATGATACACCACCATATACATTCTAGGCAATCTACCATATTAAGCATTCAGAAATAAGTAAAAGCAGTGATCCACAATAAAGGGCCTGTTTATAAGGGAGGTCAGACATACATCAGGCTACATGTTAGTGTAGCTTGATTTCAGTAATGGCAAAGGGGAGGGAAATACAATCACACCCTACTCAATACAATCACAGCAATATACTGAATGTTTCTTGGTGGCATGACAGACTTCATCAACACACTGTATGTGACAAAAACATGGTTTCTATTTCACTAAAGTTACCGTCAACAGCACTGTGTTCTCTCCTCTTTAGTACAGTGGGCCACTGTCCTTTATGCTTCTTAAAAGTCATTGTAACAGCAGTATTTGTCATCATCTGGGTATTTCCACAATCTGTCTTGCTTTCCTCACGGTGTCAAGGCTTGTCCTCACTGTTATCTGTCTCAAATCACATGTAATTTATTCTGCTTCACTGGGATGTTGTGTGTGCAGTAAAGATGGAATGTTGCTTGCCAGCTATAAACCTAAATACAATATGTTACAGTAGAAATAAACACAGGTGTACAGTAGCAATATTGTGCTCAGTCACCTATGGTGAGGTCAAGTGACAAGCCAGCTTTGAAGGCTGGTAACTGAAAACAGCTCATAGGCCTTGTTTTGTACCTGAACACAATAAACTATGTAATTAACATCCATCCTCCTCACGTTTGTCACATAGCCTCCAGCTGTACAATTTATCTGTTGTTTCGGCAGCTCTGCGTGTCCCACCGGGTCCGCGCCGTGTGTCGGCTCTTTGGATAACCCCGTTACCAAGCATGAAAGGCTCTCCTGACCTAATTCCAGCCGCAGGTGAACACACTTCCTGTATGAACTCCTCCTCCTTCATCCCTCAATCTCCTGCACTAGCTTTCACCATTGTGCACTCTGGGGAAACATACAGCCCACTGAATATGCCAGGGAAGATTGTTTTCAACAGTTGTTAACAATTCTAGACAAGAGGAAGCTGTATCAGGCTGCATTAAACACTGTTTAAGTTGGTTAATATAATGACTTATAATGTGTCACTGCATAATTCTTGATATAGACACTCATTGTGATATTATGTTTTACTGGGGTTTTCATATAAGGGATTGATCATCTTTAACATTCCAAATAATGAAGCATGGCCTCAATTACTTTATCATGTTGGCCTCGATTTGACATCACATCCTATTTTTATAATTGGGCCGCAAGGCATCATGGGACCTCGAGGCGATAGTGCAGTGTCTTACAGCGATTACTGAAGCCCACACTGAGAATAGACTCAGGAGGTGTGTGTCTTGTGAGGAGGTTTCACATCTTTTGCTTCTGAACAATGTGTGACAATGAAGACCTGTACGTTTGGTCATAATGTCATTGTTCTGTAACGGGATGTGTCTCTGTAGAGCTGGACTCCACAAGGGTGTGTAAAGGGAGGGGGGTCGTGACACTGAGGGCCACACTGGTCCACATTGATGACGAGGACTGCGTCAGTGAAGAATCCAATGTCGACACAGCATCAAGTAAGTCAAACAGACAAGACAAGATGCCTCTTATATCTGTAGGATTATGTCAAGTTTTCTTGTAATACAGATTTCTACAGTTGTTCTGAAAGGGATCAATGTAGAGGGCAGATTTGAAAGGCATCGAATAGCTGGCGAAACAGATTTGTAAAAATGTAAAGTACTTGTACTGGGGAAAATACATTTTAGATGACTAGGTAATGGGAGATTTTGACTCACTAGTTTTCATAATTAATATTTTTTTAATTTCTACACTGAACAAAAATATAAACACAACACTTTTGTTTTTGCCCCCATGTATCATGAGCTGAACTCAAAGGTATAAGACTTAAAAAAGGTCTATTTCTTTCAAATATTGTTCACAAATCTGTCTAAATCTGTGTTAGTGAGCACTTCCCTTTTGCCGAGGTCAATCCAACCAGGTATAACAGGTGGATTCAGCACCACGGCCACCTCCTCAGCCTTAGGAATCACAAACTATTCATTCTATTTTTGTTCAGTGTATTTTATAGATCACCAGTTAGATATGAACGCCCTTCACCTGCTAATTCTAGTCTTAATTAGGAACTTCACAAAATGTGTGAACTCAGCCAAATCCAGAAAAGTACTTGTACAACTCTGGAAAAAAGAGAAGTTGTAGATTTCCAGTTAAAATCTAGCTAATTGTAATGTGATGATTATGTCATAGCAATAATAACTATTACATAATTTATATTCCATAGAGATTAAGATTGATATGGTGGAAGTTTTACTGTATTGCCAAACATTTTTTGTTCTGTAGAAATTCTAAAATGATTTAATCAAATGCAGCTGGATGCACTCACACACATAATTTACTATGTTTTGATATTAAAGTGAGATAACATGTCACATTTTAATGTGTATTTATATTTGGTTGCCCAGCAGCACGCAGAATAGTTAACAACAATTGCTCATGTTCTCATTTCTTGTCAAAGACCCCTTTTGTTTGGACCTACGCACACTGCACTTTGGAACCAGGGTCTTGACTGTGGAACAGTTTGTTGCGTTCAGCACATTAGAACTGTGCTGGAGACGGGCCACGGCTTCTGGTGGGAGATGCATTTATTGTTGTTGAGCCTGAATATAAAGGCCTTTGAAACAATCAGTCTTTATGGATCATTGAATAGGCGCCTTGTTCTGATGAAAAAGTTCACAGATTGTGGGAGAATAATCACCCGGTTTTGTCTCTGTCTATGTGGGTATTAACATTTCTGTCCAGGAGAACCACTATGGGAAGAATTTGGTTGCGGCAGGATCAGCCAGAGTTGTATTTAATTGAGGATTAATTGTTTCCTGTTTATAACTTTGTGTCCTTCTCTGACACAGGTTGATTGCCTAGAGACTAAAATTGCCAAGAGTACAGTAGTTTGTTTGACTTTCAGTGTTGCTGGGTTTCTGAAAGAAATTGTCTTCACTGCTATTCATGGGCCAAACTTAGATTGTTTCTGGGATCATTTCAGGTGGTTGGATTGGCCAGATCAATGGAGACAACTCTAAAACGAGATTGGCAGAGGGAGTCTTCCATGACATCACAACTGATTTACCTACAGTCAATAGAACTCAACCTCAGGTTAGTTTTCCTTTTTTATTTACATATGCACTCTCACAAAGGTTCCAAAGATGGATATTTGGCTGTGTATATGGGAGGTGACATTTGTCAGTGTGGTTTAACCCTCAGTGTGGTTCCAGTTTAAACCCCTTTAGTTGTAATTAGAACCCTTCTCCATGTTTTTCGGAAGCCTTTTCACAATTGGTTCTACAAGGATCCCAAAACTGTATCTGGAACCAGAAAGAGTTCTACATGATGTGACGGGATATAAGTCCACCACACTTTAATAAGTAGACAGGTAGGATATCAAGGAGTACAGAGACGGAGGATTGTGCGATTAAGGAAGCTTTACTGTAGACAGTTCACTCGAACAAAAACAACAAACAAATACGACAGCTAACTTGTGCAGTTTCCTCCAACTATTACACACTGTTATATAACTAATAGCCAATCCCTTGCTTCATCGCTGTCCAAATTCTTTCCTTCACTGCCGGCCGCCTCCAAACTATAATTATTTTTGGACGGGTTTTGTTGAGCCCTCCTTTTCCTGCTTTCTCAGCCTCATCCTTTTTGCGGTCTCAGTAGTCACACCGACAGTGTGGTACTGTCCTCTCTGGTGTTTCCAGCTTTGCCTATATAGGACATACACACAATCATTAATTAATCATTACAATGGGAACTAGGGAGACAGCTGTTTAATTCTATTGGAACCCTTTTTTCTAAAATGAAAGAATTAGTAATTTTTTACTATTATTTAACCTGGTAAATTTAGCAAGAATGCCATAGATTTTCCCTGAGCAGTTTGGGGATTAGAGACAGGGAACATTTGAGTGGCTGTTGGTCAGATGCCCTAACCACTAGGCCAACGTGATGCTCCATCTTTTAAGAGTTTGATTTGCTCATCATACCGAACCAATGAAATCGGAGGGGAGACTTTCGAACAGTCTCTTTCTGTTAATGTGTTCCTGCGTAGTTCGTTGCGGATTTCTCTGGCCCTTCTATGCATTTCTTACCAAAATTTCAGCGAATGACTTAAGTACATTCACTAGCAGTTAACTAACACCAGAGTTGTAAGACGTTCAGAGTAAAAGAACTTCTGAGTTCACACATTTTGGGAAGTTCCTAATTAAGACTAAAATGACCAGGTAAAGGGAGTTCATAACTAACCAGTGATCTATGGAATACATATAAATAATTTAAAATATTTACTATGGTAACTTGTTATTTATGAACCTACCTGGTCATTTAGATTTTAATGAGCAATTTCACAAAATGATGAACCCAACTGAGCATTTTTACTTTGTAATTTTTACAGCTTCGATTAACATATATTTGCATTATTATATTCAGATTCTGCTATAGGTCAATGTGACAGTGGCATACAGAATCTGAAGGTTGTTGTTGTGATCCCTGATTGGGCCTATACTTCTAAACAATTCTGTATAACTCAAAAAGATCTAAATGATAGTAATTACATTTATTGGCACAAAGATACATAGGTCTCCTCACATGTGTGCTTGCATAGTTCATATTGGAATTTCAATCCTAATTTCTGCTCTAGCTTAATGTGCTTACCAGCAGGTCCTGAATCACTAGGTTGAATCACTAGGTTGAATCACTAGGTTGAATCACTAGGTTGAATCACTAGGTTGAATCACTAGGTTGAATCACTAGGTTGAATCACTAGGTTGAATCACTAGGTTGAATCACTAGGTTGAATCACTAGGTTGAATCACTAGGTTGCGGATTTGCGCCCCTAAACAGGGATATACTGTAATTATTATTCTGGTAATCAGTTTATTTCTTATCTACAAAACAACTGTATAGATCACTCAAGATGGAAAGTTGCCTACTCATTCATTCAAAACCTCACTGTAGTTTACTTCTAAGCAACTCGTTATAACTGAATATCTAAGTGTATTTTCCTGTGAATCGCAAAAGTTGGGAGCAACATGTTTACTGCTGTCTTGATTCCAGAGAAGTTCACCTGTGAATGCGGACAAAACCCACGTTCCTTCCTCCTCCAACATTCACATTACATCGACAAAGGTCTACCCATCCACCGCCGTCACTGTCAACCCGACCATCGTTCTGCTACAACATAACAGAGGTAAGTGCTCTATGTGAGATACGGAGAACAAGACGGTCTGTTGAAAACATTGTGAAGAATTAATGATGTATAACAACATCAGTGTACTTCGGTAGATATTGCTGCATTGTTTATTTGGTGAATGCGTGTCTCTGTGATTCAGTTGAACAAGACTGACTGAACGACTGCTAGGGATTTAATGTATGTAAGGCACCATGGATGAACAAGCCGAATGGAGTGATTGACCCGTTTGATTTGCCTTGTGTCATTGTGTTGTGTCCATCTCCTCTCTCCTTTCTTCACAACAGAGCAACAAAAGCATCTTTCTAACACCAAAGGTATGAGTTCTGGTAAACAGTTATCTTGTACTAGATATTTGTACTTCCTTTTTTCAATCTTAGTTCGAGTCACAGTCTGGTTAACAATCAGTTTCATTACGGAATGAAATACCTCCTTCTGACTCAATAGTAGCCACATTCTTCTGTTTGGTGTCTGGTGACACTGTGTCACTTTCACAGCCTACTGTCGGAGTGGTTGAAAATTAATGCTCATTATGTTTCTCTGTTAGCCTCACCTCGGCATGTTTTTATGCTCCCGCTTTGAGACATTTATTTATTATTTATATTTTATTTCAAAGAAGGAGAGCAGTATATTGTTATACGCTGGTTCTTTTTTAGCAGCAGGGGGATGTGAGTGTGGAAGTGTATTTGTTATGCATTTTCTGTGGTATCATTGTGTAATCTGCTCATAATTATGTTTTACCATTAAAAGTTGATATAATTTTGCATATATTATGCTTGTGACTCATGGGTTAACTGGCTTGACTGGCACCTATGTGGATAAATTTTAAGCTATACAAACACTGGCCACTTCATTAAGTACACTTGTTCAACTGCTCGTTAATGCAATATCTAATCAGCCAATCACAAGACAGCAAGTTAATGCAATTAGTCATGTAGACATGGTCAAAATGATCTGCTGAAGTTCTAACAAGCATCAGAATGGAGAACAAAGGTGATTTAAATGACTTTGAACATGGCCTGTTTGTTGGCGCCAGACGGGCTGGCTTGAGTATTTTAGAAAGTGCTGATCTACTGGGATTTTTCCACACAACCATCTCTAGGGTTTATAGAGAATGGTCTGGAAAAGAGAAAATATCCAGTGAGAGTCAGTTCTCTTGGCGAAAATGCCTTGTTGATGGCAGAGGACAGAGGAGAATTGCCAGACTGTTTCGAGCTGATAAAAGGCAACAGTAGCTCAAATAACCATTCGTTACAACCAAGATATGCAGAAGAGCATCTGTGAACGCACAACACATCAAACCTTGAAGCAGATCGTCTACGGCAGCAGGGTGAGAATTTAACGTAAACATGAAAGCATGGATCCATCCTGCATTGTATCAATGATACATACGTATAGTTGTTATTTTCTTGAGCATCGTTTAAATGCCAAAGCCTACCTGAGTATTGTTGCTGACCATGTCCATTAGTTTTACCTTTATTTTACCAGACAAGTTGACTAAACACTTTCTCATTTGCAGCAAAGGGAGAAGGGGGGAGAGGGGAATGAATGAGTCATTTGAGAGATAGGGATGATTAGGTTGCCATGATGGTATGAGGGCCAGATTGGAAATTTGTCAGGGACACGGGGGTTAACACCCCTACTCTTAAGAATAGTGCCATGGGATCTTTAGTGACCACAGAGAGTCAGGACACCTGTTTAACGGCCCATTCGAAAGACTGCACCCTACGCAGGGCAGATGTCCCCATCACTGCCCTGGGGCATTGGGAATGATCATTAGACCATAGGGAAGAGTGCCCTCTACTGGCCCTCCAACACCACTTCCAGCTGCACATTCCTTCATGATCACAAAGCTCAAACTGGATTCTTGGACATGACAGTGAGTTCACTGTATTCAAATGGCCTCAACAGTCACCAGATCTCAGTCTAATCGAGCACCTTGGGATTTGGTGGAACAGGAGATTTGGAGCATGGATGTGAAGTCGACAAATCTGCAGCAACCACGTGATGCAATAATGTCAATATGGACCAAAATCTCTGAGGAATATTTACAGCACCTTGTTGAATCTATGCCAACAAGAATTAACTTGTTCTAGAGGAAAAAGTTGGTCCAACCCAGTACTATCAAGGTGTAACTAATGAACTGGCCGGTGAGTGTATTTTGATTGGTTTGATCTCACTTGTTGCACCTATTCATATTTTGACAAAACACTCTTGGCTTTTTAGATCCCACCCCAGAAAGGGACAAATCAACTGATCCAGGACCTGTAGTTGGGACAGAGAGTGAAACAAACCAACATCCAGAAATGGATGGTAAGAGAATGAGATTCTCCCAGTCTCCAGTACTGAGCCCATTGAACCAACCCATAGCACCTGTCCGGGTAAGAAAACAACATGGAGTTACTAAATTAACAGGAGTTCTAGAATTCAGTTTTTAGTACTTTTAGCAGATGCTATGGCTCAGGGATTTGATCTAGTAACCTTTTGGTTGGATTGTCTAACCACGCAGGTGGTCATTGCCACGCACTTTCATGGTCATTGCCAGTTAGTACATGATTTTTGAATGTTACCGGTACATGCTTTTATTGGTTAAAATTGATGTCAGTAGAACATTGCCTTGTTGACTGTATTTCTCACTGTGTAGCAGGCATTCATTTTTACGTGCATTTTCAGGCCTTTGTTTATCGTATTCGCTTTGCCAACAAAAAGGTGTTTGTTTTTTAGAACACAGAAAAGTCCAAGGAGTGGTACAAGACCATGTTCAAACAGATTCACAGACTTCCAGGTGAGAGGAAATCTTGTGTTCTCCAGCATGTCTTTAGTTCCACATTGTCCCGTGTGTCAGTTGTTGTCATCAAGATGTTGTCTTTGTGAGTCTGTTTGTTCAACTTTGTCACTCTGTATGTGTTTTGTGTCCCCGTCGCCTCGCTCAGAACACGTTGAGGAAAACCCATACCGTCCCACCTACATATTCCCAGAATCCTATGTTTCTAGGCAGATGAGAGAAACAGGTACCCAATAGCAATTATGGCTCCTTTTCCTGACCTTGCTAATCATGTAGAGTTAGAATGCACTCATGACTATGTTCACTCAACTACCATGACGGAACTGAAAACCAAGTCGGTAAACGGAAGTCCCGTTTGCTTTGCAAAACAAGTGAGAGACAAACACACTACTCAAAACAATTAAGGGGACACACAAATCACACATCCGGTCTCGATGACCAGTATATTTATAGCTCAAAATCTTCACTGTACATTGAGTAAATCATTAAGAACAAAATGACGTAACAACACGAACAGTCAACGGGAACCAAAATCACAGACCGACTGAGGGCTGGGTTCGAACTCACACTAAAAATGAAAGTAAACTATTTAAATCACAGGCTGTTTCACCACGGCAACTCATAATGTGACTCAGTAGTGTGTATGGCCCCATGTCTGAGCATGCTCCTGATGAGAATGTGTCCTGGAGGATCTCCTCCCAGACCTGGATCAGGGCATCAGTGAGCTCCTGGACAGTCTGTGGCCCAACTTGGTGGTGTCGGATGTGCTGATAGATAACGTCCCAGAGGTTCTCAATTGGATTCAGGTCTGGGGAACACGAGGGCCAGTCAATGGCATCAATGCCTTCATCATCCGGGAACTGCCTAGTGCCTACATGCTCTGGCCATATGAGGCTGGGCATTGTCCTGCACTAGGTGGAACACATGGCCCACTGCACCAGCATAAGGTCTGATGATGGGTCTGAGGATTTCATCCTGGTCCCTAACAGCCGTCAGGGTACCATTGGCTAGCATGTGGAGGTCTGTGTGACCTTCCAAGGATATGCCTCCCCAGACCATCACTGACCCACTGTTAAACTGGTCATGCTGGATGATGTTTCAGGCAACATAACGGTCACCATGGTGTCTCCAGACTCTCACATCTGTCACACATAGTCAGTGTGAACCTGCTCTCATCTGTGAAGAGAACGGGGCACCAGTGGTGCACCTGCAAATTCTGGTGTTCTCTGGCAAATGCCAATCAAGCTGCAAGTGCTGGGCTGTGAGCACAGGTCCCATTAGAGGATGTTGGGCCCTCATGCCACCCTCATGGAGTCAGTTTCTGACAGTTTAGTCAGAAACATGCACACCCGTAGCCCGCTGGAGGTCATATTGTAGGGCTCTGGCGGTGCTCCTCCTGTTCCTCCTTGTACAAAGGTGCAGATACCGGTACTGCTGCTGGGTTGATGGCCTTCTACGGCCCTGTCCAGGTCTCCTTGTGTAACAGCCCGTCGCCTGGTATTTCCTCCATGCTCTCTGGGAGACACAGCAAACCTTTTGTGATAACACATATGGATATGCATTCTGGATGAGCTGGACTACCTGTGCAACCTGAATGGGCTGCAGCTACCACCTCATGCTACTAGTAGTGACAAGGACACTAACGAAATGCAAAACTGAAGAAGATTCAGTCAGGAAGGATGAGAAGAGAGCAATTTTCCGTAGCCACCACCTGTAAAACCATTCACTTTTTGGGGGTTGTCTTGCTGTTGCCTCTCCACTTTCATTTGCCTCAAAACAGGTGACACTGATTCACAATCACTTATGATTCCTAACTGGACAGATTGATATCCCTGAAGTTTAATTGGTGTTATACTGTGATGATAGCGTGTTCCCTTCATTTTTTTGAGCAGTGTATCTTTCTGTGCTTTGAATTCACTTTCACTCTGGCTGATATTTAACATTAATGCCAAAAAACATTAACTAATTTAACATGATGCTCTGTGCATCATTTTTAACATGAACTACTAATATTTCCTGGCGATTCCATTACTTTCTGAGTAAAAAATAAGCATTCTCTAAATTATTGAATAATTAAATCACACTTTTTTTACAAGGAACCATTGATAGTCAATATTTTATATTTACACCTTGAATTAACTAAGGGGTTCCTGGAAGAACTCTGGAGATAAGAGGTATGGCATTCAGATATGAGAATATATTTCCTTTAATCTCCCAAGTAAAAAAAAGTATATTTAAATGTACTTGAAATGTATTTTATTTATTTATAAATATACATCTAATATGTTATTTTGGTATGTATATTTTGAAAGTATACTTCAAATATACTTAAATATATTAAATACATACTTTTGGTTAAACATAAGTATACTAGAAGTATAATACTGGAGTATAATTTAAATATACTTTTCTTAACTTGGGGTTCTGTTGTATTGTCATGCCAAGATATTTTGTAGCATTTGTAGAAAATCCTACATTTGGAATGGTTACCACTACTGTACTATAATCATTAATCAGTCATGTTTATGACTTGTTAATGTTCAGGAATGTTATATAAGGAACTTTTTATTTTAAAGGTTCAAACTAACATGATTAACCTTAGAGTTATTCACAGAAACCGATAGCCAAAAAGTATACCTCTGCATTATATAATTAAAAAAGGTTAAACAGTGAACTTAAAATGGTTCTCTCTGACAGCAGAAGAACCTTGATGGAACCCATTTTTTGTTGTTGACTGTAGCCAGATCTTAAGTTTGTTCCATGCACCTTGAATGTCTTGCATTGTGTATATACTCAAAGAACATTTATTCCACTAGATGGCAATCATGTGCTATAGATTACAACAACCAGACTACAGGACTGAACTGTAGCTAATCAAGTTTTTATTACTTCCTGTATTGTAATTGAAAATTGAAAATTCAATGTTTTCTTGCTGCCTCCTGACAACATATGTAAAATTGCTTGAAAATCAGCAGCAATGTATTTCTGTTGCCAAGGAATTTGAAACATTATTTCCAAGAGACTTGTTTACTTTCAACAAGGCTGTGCAAAAGTCATAGTAAAACTCCTTGCTTACTATTTTAATCTCACAAATGTTGCACTCTGATTATGATCAATCTTCTTTTACAATATAATTTGGCACTAAACGTTTTCAGAATAACTGCTGTACAGGCAGCACTACACATTGTGTGTACCAATGATAACTGATAAACAGTAGTTTTTTACACTACCCTAGTTTGAATCCAGTTTAGTCTGTATGAAATCTCCTTCATTTGTTTGTGTGTTTCTATTCTCTATTATAATAGGCCAAATAGGTATTTAGTGCCTAGTGCTATTTGTTTTTTATCATCATTACCAAGCATGTCATAAAAGCCTGCATCTCCTTGCATGCTGTTGATATACTATTTGCTTATTTCCTCTTTTAATACTCACTTCCATGTTCATGCACACTGTATTGTCCTGTTAGTCAATGAAGGAATCAATCAATTGATTAATACATGAATCAAAAATGATTATTTATAGGGTCAAATATGCATACTGTATATTTCTCATGCTTCATAGTAGTGTTGTTCCTGTGTGTTGGTGTGAAATGTAAATGTATTTTACGCAAATCTATCTGTATCTGAGAACCTCAGAGAAAGGTATCATTGCCTGGAATCAGCAATTATTGTCAATTAGCGTTCAGCCACAAGTGATTAGAATTCAGTGGCTACTCAAATGCAGACAGACATATCACCCCATCAGCTTTGGGACTCGATCCAGCAACCTTTTGGTTGTATACCGAACCCTCTTAACCACAAGAGGCTACCTGCTCACTGCAGCTAAGCTAAACTTAAATATGTAGCTACAATAAGCTAAGCTAAAACTTAAATATGTAGCTACAATAAGCTAAGCTAAAATTAAATATGTAGCTACAATAAGCTAAGCTAAAATTTAAATATGTAGCTACAATAAGCTAAGCTAAACTTAAATATGTAGCTACAATAAGCTAAGCTAAAATAAGAGTGTGAACACTTCTGAGACTTCCAAGATCAGCATTACTTATTCATTAGAATGTTAATCGATTGGATCTGCTTTTAGATTTTTTAATGCTTCTTCCAAAGAGCTTTGACTTACTTACACAACCTTTGAATTGCACTCCATGTGCAGTCTGTTTGAAGACATGTAATGTCTGAACTGATGGGATAAAGGTTTTATTTGACAGAGAAGCATTAGCCATTCTTCTATTGTATGTGGATAAATGATATAAGGATCTTATTATATATTCTACATAGAAATGGTAGGTATTATATGTTTAAAGCAGTACATTATTTGGTCTCAAATCCCCTGATAATTGACAGAGTTCCTGATGCCAGGTATCCTATAAAAAGGTTCCCAGAGCCTTTGGAACAAAACCCATCACACATCGACCATCTAATGTTAAAGTGGGGAGTCTCTGTTTTGTGTTCATGACCAACCCTCCCTGTCTTTTTAACAAATTCTTTCTTCTGGCATGATGTTCATGGAGTTTGTGTCTTGGTGAGATTTGGAGACCATATTTCAACCACATGCAATTTTCTAGTTAAGATCCTACCTAGCTGAGATTTTTTTTTACCTTTCAAACAATCTTACTCAATGGGGGTAAATAATAATGTTGTGTCTTTGAGAACAAATGTATAGATTAAATATTTATTTACATAATATACCACAATTAAAGCTTAGTTTATTATATGTCGAGGAAGCTTTGTTTGTCCACATAT
Organism: Umbra pygmaea; assembly: GCA_016801145.1. Taxonomy (NCBI): domain Eukaryota; kingdom Metazoa; phylum Chordata; class Actinopteri; order Esociformes; family Umbridae; genus Umbra; species Umbra pygmaea. The sequence continues at coordinate 7,049 of JACXGM010016439.1, read as the reverse complement.
TGTATATGAATGAAGAATGAAAATATGTTCTCAGTCATTATGATGGGTCTTTATATTAATAAGATATGATCCCTCTTTCTTTTAGTAGATACTGTTATAAATGTATGCTATAACATCCTTTTTTTATTTTTTATTCCCTGAAAGGAAATTATATAATATAATTCTCTTTCATCTTAGCCTATGCTTTACAATGTCATTTTAATACAACTTATTAATTCAGTAAACATTCACGAGCTTCCGTTTTACAAGTTCCCTTCTTGGTTTATTGCTTTAATAAGCATCTCACAGAATTCAGTAATAACTGCGTAGCACCACTGCTACTAAACTGACCTCTGCTGGATGAAATGAGAATTACAATAATATAATAACATGCTAATTAACAGACAATCTATGGGATCACCGGTGATTAATATGATTATAATGATTGATTGCATAGTATAGACCACAGCTACAACAACTAGTGCCAGTGAATTTACCTTTAGTTTCAATATTAAAGCATGGATTAAACATAAAAAATATTGATATTCATGTTTTTTCTTTCTCTTTTAGATGATTGTCATTCCTCCTACAGTTTTGTGGAAGATGGTAGGTTTTGGTAGTTGTCTTATTTCAGAAATTTATTGACTGTGTTAATTGGTCTTAATAGAAAGGTTTGTGGGTCTTCTTAAAATTGACCAGCCAATCAAATGATCTGGACAAGCCCCTAATCAAACATTACAATCCTCTTGTATATCGATGTCTGCTGTTCTGTAATGTTAATTTTCAGTAAAAGGTGTCCCACGGTCAAAAAGTGCTGCTGAAGTCGACCATAGCTTGTCCATGCCTGTACCAACACGCTCGTCATCTCTCAAACCTGCCACAAGGTAATTCTTATTTACTTTTAAATGCAAAGAGATTCAATGAGGTATATTGTTATATCCATTTTTGTCCAAATACTTTGGTATGATGCTAAACATTTGTGATACACTGTAGTATATAAAATATCGCCTAGGATATATAATTTCCCTTTACATTTCTATTCATACCCCCCAATAATATTTATTTTGTCGTTATATACATTTACTTCTACAGGTGTTGTACGGGCATATTGTAGGCTGGGCAGCAAAGCATCTGTTCCTTACACCAGACATTGTGTCATGTTAACTCACTGAAGCTACAGATGACTGCTTGATATAAATTACTTTTCTTTAGCTCTATTGTTTGACTGTGTTTTTGTCTGTTGACCGCTTGTGGAACATTACTGCGCTTTGAACATCGTTTTTGTGTCCTAAATGTACTACATTATGTCATGAAATACAAGATATAAAATAAGCTGTTTGACTGGAAAATAGTGGATCGAATACAAAATATTGTTCTGAACAACTAGAAAAGTTTAACAAAGCACAACAATTATTTAGAACCAAAATAACTGTAATAGGACCAAAACAACCAGTAGCATCACAATCAACAGATAATTTGGGGCACATCTAGCTGTATATTCTGGAGGAAAATGCAGTGAGGACATTTGGTTCAATCAAGTTAGCTGGTGTGATTTGGTTAATGCCTGGACATGACCGTAAATGGAATTCTTTATTAAATCATCTCATAAGACAGCTCTAATGGATAACAGAGTGATAGATGATAGAGAGAGAGAGAAAGAGGGAAAGAGAGGGCCACAGGATGCATGTGGAAAAGCTCTTTATGATGAGGATGTCATCCCAACAAAAAAAGAGCCTTGTCCGGTTGCCATGGAGACTGCTTGACTGAACAAAGATTTGCTCTCTCGTCCCCTCCCCCCTTTAGGAACCAGTGGGATCCCCCCGATAAAAAGGTAGACACCAGGAAGTACCGCGCCGAGCCAAAAAGCATCTTCGAGTACGAGCCTGGAAAATCGTCGGTTCTGAAACTGGAGAGAAAGGTAGGACAGCGCTGTGTTTGGTATCATATGTGTGTTTCGGTGTTTGCCTCTACGCTCTGTCCTCTGCATGTTTTCGAGGCTGTCTCCCCCTAAGTGCTTATGTGGCTGCTTCACTAACTAGGGCAGCTCTGATAGGAGACGTGTCGGCAGACGGTATATCCATGTGTACAAAATTCCTAAAGGGGGATCCTATTTCGATGGCAGATAACCAAGCTGTCATCTGGATGTATCCCTTTCGAGCTACATGTATAGCCATTGTCCTACAGTGTTTCAACCAACACCTTGAATTGGCTTCAATCTGCACAGAAAGATGTTGGAAACACTACACAATATATGCAAAGGGTTTTCCTAAGAAAAAATAGAAGACACCTGTAAAAACTGAAATGTATATTGTGTTTTGAGTTTTTTTAGCTTTCGCAATTCGAGCACAGTAGATAAATGTCCTAATATAATCCATTACAATGAAAGGATTCAATGAACTTTTAGTCGAAGCGACTTTGAAGTCTCACTGCAGTATTTGCAGTAAAAAAAAAAAAGTAATATTGACTTTTATTGAGTATCACAGAAATTCATACTTAATTAACTAATGAGGGGTGGGCCTTCAAACAAACGCTGCACATGGATTTTATCTGACTGTCAATTTAACTGAGGGTTTGTTAGTGAGGCTCCAATGTAATAGAAGAAGTGGAATTTTTTCCACAGTACAGTTATTATTCAATGACTACAGTATATGAGTATGTGTAGAATATATATATATATATTTTTTTTTTTGGGGGGGAAAGGTGTAGAATACTGTTTGTCTGGAGCTAAATTATGGTGAGCTGTTTTAGTGCTGTTCAAGTTGCATACTGTGAAGAAGTGAACAATATTCACTGTTATTGTGAACCATTTTCAAAACAACATTATAGACGCTGTAGTACTAAAATATAAAAAATCTAGCGATCATAGTAAAATCTATGGTTCTGTGTCTGGTTCAATGAAGCATTATCAACCTCTTTGTGGGTTCTTATTTTGTGGGTTCTTTTTTGATTCGACTTGGTTCTGTATCTCTGGTTTTGTTATTATGGTATTTCTCACTGTATGCTTATTCTTTACTTTAACATATTCAGAAGATATAATAAATGTAAAATGATAATTTTTTTTAGATTTAAGATATTCCATTGTTACAAGATGTATTTGAGATTGAGATTTTTTTTATTTTATTAAAATGATGTATTAGACCTATAATATGATTTTATGATCTAACAGTACCTATCCATGTCAAAATATTTTATCTTTACATTTATGCATTATATAAGATCCAAAGTCCAACATATGTTTGTTTGTTTTTTCCTTGGATAATATACCTTTCATAAAGGCAGATTGGAATTATTTAGTAACTTAATTAGTAACTTTGTTTTTAGATTTGTCATGCCTGGAATGTGTGAATGTTGTCTGGATGACATCAAGAATGTCTCCTATTGCCATAGTATCATTGCTTGTGTCTGTAAATTGTGTGTTGTCTGAACTGTCTTCTTTTCTGTCTTTCTCCTCCTTTTCCTTGTTGTCATGTCCCTGTAGACACAGGACATAAGTCCAGAAGATGTAGATTTAGAGAATGAGCCTTGGTATAAATTCTTTTCAGAGATGGAGTTTGATCAAGCGGTAAGTGGTCACGGTCTTAAAGTGACAGTGTATTTAAAATATGCATGTGGTCATAACAAACTAGTATATCGGTTCAGACTCCAACAATGTCTCGACCTCACTCGACCTCCGCCAACCTTTACAGAACATAAATGTTTTTCCCACCTAAAACTCGTATTATGGGGCTCTACATCAAGTAGTATAATAAAGGTTTAATTTTTTTCCTCAGGTCTGTAGTTGCTTAATGGACTCTAGATAGCGCTATCATTGTTTGAACAACACCCTTTCATGTTTGTCATTCTACTATTGGTTGGAAGTGCTGATGCTATCATTGCTTTTTTGTTTTGTTTTGTATGTTGTGGAACAGCTCAATTCATCCACCCCTGAACGCAGGTGGCCTTTTATTTAATTTCTCTCACTCCATATCTTGCAGAGTGCTCTTTTTTGTTAGGCTTGCTGAGGACAAATTGTGTTTTAGCTATGTCAACAATGTTGGCCGCTAGTCGTTCTATGACAACTTACAGTAGCAATGGCTCTCAATCTGTGATTAGATGATTAACATTTCTGAACACTGTCCATTTGGTGAAGCTAAATATATAGTCGATACAATTTGGGTTGAGTATCGTACTGCCTCTGTATATAAACATGATTAGAATGTATGTGATTAATTCCACAGCTGTTATAACTGTGTGAGGCAGCAAGCCGTCTTTGCGTTATGTCTATCACATGGCTTTGCAAACACTGACACAGTGCCCTCTATACTACTGTGTAAGTCATTAGCTCAGTATCCAAGTGGAATGTTTATGTTTTGTTGCTGCATTGACAGCACCCTGCAAATGAGGACACATAGCGCCCCCCACAGGATTGGAGGAGGACATTCAGTTGGGATTCACATAACAGTCCAAGACTGATACACCCTGTCACACTATCATACGAACCAAACCCGGGTTGGCAGGTAGCCGAGTGATTACAGCACATGATCGATAACCAGAAGGTTGCTAGATCAATTCCCAGAGCTAAAACGTTAACCCCAATCGTTTCCAGGCTATTCCTGCAAATGCAGTACTTTCCCACTCAGTTAGCCTTTTAAAGATAGTCGAGGGAAAAAACATCCAGCTTTTCCTTGTAGTGTGAAAAGTGTATCATGCCAGGGGCCAACACAAGCATTACTTGTCTGGTGTATTGGGTATATTCACTTTCCCAAGTGAGGGCATGTTGTCAACATTGAATCAGACGCAGGCTGCATGCTTCAGGCTTCAGCTGGCTCCAGACGGGTATTCACTGGCTGCCCACAAACAGATGTTCTGTCTTTTTGCCCTCAGGCTCTTAATCGGTCTGGCAGTCGTTAAGCCAGTCGGTCAAAGCAGTCCATAAAGGTAGGCAGTCAATCAGTCAGTCAGGGCCAACCTACTCACTAGTCTGCCTGGAAACCAGACCCTGAGTCATGAGGCACCACTTGACTACATGAGATCATATTCTCCTGAAGCCAAACGAAGGACAGGCTCAAGAATTTCTCCTCCTCTCAACCTTCTCCGGGAGTCACGGTTGTATCCGTGGAAAATGTTGTCTTCGACTCCTGGTTGGTTATCTAAGGGTTAAAAAGGGCTTCTAAGTGATACGTCTCAAGGCACATGAATGGTGGCCAGATGACCGACTGGTTGAAAGGGCCAGCTGGTATGTGTAGTATTTTCCCCTCAGGTTGCGGACCAGACGGCACATTGGAGTTTGATGATGCGTATCTGTTCTGGGATGTGGTGATTCAATGTGGCTGCATGTAACATCTGAGATCTTCAAGCGTTCATTGGATGATGGCTTCTTCTTGGAATGCCAATTGAATAGAGTCAATGTTTGGCCTATTTCCATAATTGATGATAATCAGCCTTTTAAAATATTGCAAGAACTGAAGTTAGAGATGGCTTCACCTTTAAGGCCAGGAGTGGAATGAGTCGTTGATACTGTAGAATGTGTCTAGCAGTACTTGCATGGCCTTTATATTTTAAGTACTTAAGTTCCTTTAAAAAAGTTGTTAAAACAGATCGATGCGGTGCATGTTTTATTTACCTTAGCCATTAATGTCTTAAATGTTAGCCTTTGCTTGAGATTGCGGTTTGAGTTCTCGGCATTTCAACGGTCACAGTCATGTTCAGTTACAGCTTTGTGGACTTACAAGGTGAAAGAGAAGCAAAAATGCCATACATATCTATGGTCAGGAAGAACATTCTAGCCTTCTGTGTTTCAACTGGGTGTCTGCGCCAGTGGCTTTAGTGTGTCCAGCGTATGCCATCCTGGCATGTCCTCTAGTCCAAGTGTCAGACAGACCGCAGTCTCTACTGACTCATCCCCTGACTGATATTGGGTTACATCCCAAAATGCAACCTTTTCCCTACATAGTGAAATACATCTGACCAGAGCCCTACAGGACATGGTGAAAAGTATTGCAAGACGAAGGGAAAATGTTTGCGACACAGGCGTCATGAACCTTCCTAAGGCTTTACCAGAACCAACCCATAATCCCCTGGGCTCACAGTGTTTTCCCATTTAACCTCTGTTATATTCGTAACCTTTATCAATCCTTCTGAAAAAGACTTACACTGTAATTGATGATTCGCTTTCGAGTGACAAAGCTTCAGTTACACTGCAATTTCTTCTTCTTTTCTGTGAATAAAAAAGAACAACATCCTAACCTGTCACATTGATCTATTTATAAACTCTATATCCCGCTTGCAGCAAAGTCATATTTCTTTGAGGAATCAATTACACCTGATTGGAAACAAGCATATGAGCATTTGTAAACATTGTTGTCAGTATGCCAGTGGAATGGAATTCTAGACCCATCATTCATCCAGACCCGTAAACAGATTCTCATTAAGATTGATCACTTTACTGTTTAGTGAAATAGCACATTACCCCAAAACAGATGTTTATAATATACATATGTGTGAAGTCATTATTTGACTTCAAAGATCTTGGCATGCTGGTGCCTATGTGTGCACTCATATGAACTTTCCATTACTTTACAATGCACTTTGTTTTCAACTTTGTAGTGAGATTCTTAATCATGGTTAATTGTTCATCCAATAATATATGATGAATAATCCCTAATCAAGGCTCAGTGGTTAGGGAGTCAAAATTGTAGTTAGGAGGTTGCCGGTTCAATTCCCAACTTTTTCAAATGTCATTGTGTCTGTGAGCAAGGCACTTTACCCTACAGTAAGTTACTTTAGGGGCAATGTCCCTATACCTTTATTACTGTTACTGTGATGAGTTAACCTTTGTGCAGCATATTAGTTTCTTTAATTTTTCTTTATTTCACCATCCATACACAACCAATTATCTGTATATTTGATGCAGGCTACTTTAGTAGTAGATTTTTTTCATTCAGTAAAGATAAGCCTCTCACCCCTATTTCCTGTTTATTTACCGGTGTTGAGAGAGACTCAGCAAACAGTCAGCTAAAACTACTACTCAGAAATGTTTAGTTACTCCTAGTGTTTCAGTTACTCCTAGTGTTTCAGTTACTCCTAGTGTT
>JACXGM010016438.1:0-20467 GCA_016801145.1 Umbra pygmaea | reverse complement strand
TGAGAGACGCAAGACCCAACACTCTGGATGAGCTTAAGGCCGCTATCGAAGCATCCTGGGCCTCCATCACACCTCAGCAGTGCCACAGGCTGATTGCCTCCATGCCACGCCACATTGAAGCAGTCATTTCTGCAAAAGGATTCCCGACCAAGTATTGAGTGCATAACTGAACATAATTATTTGAAGGTTGACTTTTTTTCTTTTTTTTTGTATTACAAACACTTCTTTTATTGGTCAGATGAAATATGCTAATTCTTTTAGATAGGAATTTTGGGTTTTCATGAGCTGTATGCCAAAATCATCAGTATTAAAACAATAAATGACCTGAAATATTTCAGTTGGTGTGCAATGAATCTAAAATATATGAAAGTTTAATTTTTATCATTGCATTATGGAAAATAATGAACTTTATCACAATATGCTAATTTCTTGAGAAGGACCTGTAAAGTGGCTGGTGGATGTCCAAATTTTACCAGCCACTTTTTATCAGCGTTTTTTTTCCCCCAATTGAAATTCATAAGAGAAAACACACTAGCTTCTTCTGAATTGCTTCAATACATTCAATGAATTATGAATACATTTTTCATTAATATTGGCAAACTACTAAAGTGACATGATGTGAAGACAATTCTGTGAGATGATTGATTTTCTGATTTTTGCCAACTTGTGCTAATCAGCTTTGTACTGGATGTCTCACTACTACTTTAGGTCAGTGACCCCATTTGAGAGGTGCAAAACATTTCCTGTCACCTAACCTATGCTATATTTGTTGAATCAGCATCTAAGTTTCCGTTCTACTTTCATAACCTTTACTGGAGCTCAGGATGAGAAGTGTGGCTGTGTTTCTGTGTGCTCAGGAGGTGGATGCCTTGCTCAGTGAAAATGAGATGCTGCAAGGGAAGCTACACAGCCAGGAGGATGACTTCAGGCTGCAGAACAGTACCCTGATGCAGGAGCTGTCCAAGGTGCTCGATTTCCTCTGTCCACACACTAGCTAATGGGGAAGGATAGTGATAATCAGTAGTGGCATTCCTCTATTTGCATAGCAGGAAAAGTGCTTGAATTGTGTGATTTATGTCTAACATATACACTATAACATAAACGCACACTTTTGATCCCGTTTCATGATTAGGTTACAATAAGATTCATAATGTATTCATAACTTTTTCTCGTTTATGTTGTTTTTAGTTATGTACTCAGATAGAGGAGCTGGAACAGGAGAATAAAGAGCTAAAGGATGGTAAAGGTCTACGGAATGAGTTCTCCACCAGCCCTGTGGATGGGGAGCTGCTACGCCTCCTGGCTGAAAACACTGCCCTTCAGAAAAACATCACCGGTATGTTGATGTTGGAACAACTGGTTCAGTGACATTTAGATCTGTCTTTTGTGTTTTTCAAATCTTTCATTTGCTATTTTGCTGTAGCTCTAAATTGGGTGCCTTAGCTGCAGGGTAGGTCAAAGTATACAACAGGTTTTAGGGTTTCTTGAGGAGAGATTTTAGAACCGCAGATCTAAGTAATAGCAAAATATCATCCATTTCTCTGACTTTTTCCTTCTCCGTGTCTTTCCCCCAGCTCTTCAGGAGCATTACGATGGTCAAGTTAAGAGCGGGAGGGGACAGGATATCAGTGTCTCCTCGGAGACAGATGGGCCAGCTAACACTCATGAGGTTAGTGAGAACAGCCACGGTGCAGCTGGAAGCAGTTACAAGCTGGAACAGGTGACATGAAGAATGTTTTCATTAGAACATTTTATTATAGCGTCAGATACACTATCTGTGTTTTTAGGTTTATATTTGTTTGAAGATCTGTTAATGTTGTTCATTATGTATCTTCATTGATATGGTTGCACTGATCAGCCTATGTTATGATGTAAAGGCTGTATGTTTCCTTATTTAGGTCCTGAATTGTGGTTTTCATTTATTCACATGATTACAGTTTACAAATCCTCCCATAGTCTGAAGCCCATTGGTAGAAAAGCTTTTTTGACATGATAAACTGTTTTATAACAATAGATGCTAAGGATTTTAGTTGTTTGATACATTCCTGCTTCAAGGGTAAATGTAAATATACATCATAATGTTAATATACTATTTTAATCCAACATTTTAAATGTTAACAACAACCAGCATGACAATGTTTGTGGCTCACTCCTTCGTTACATTTATTTAGCTACCTTGGGTTGGCATCATGCTAGCCCATTGCATTGATAGTGTATACATTATAACCCCAATTCGTAAATGTATTTATAGTCTTCCTTATACTTTAGAGTTGGAATCTAGTCACTCAGGGAGAATGGGGACAAGCTAGCATGAGGGCTACGCCGTAAGGTCTGTCCCATAGAAATTAAATCTATAGAAGCCTCATTAAACTGTTTTGCTTGGTCATTCGATTAGTACACAAAATAATGGCGACTCTCGTTAGTTGTCACGGTAACCAAACACGAATCGGTTTAATGTGGAAGTAGGGCGCTAGATCTTTGCAATGGAATGGTACACGTAAAAATGTCTGCCTCTCTGACCATTCTGCTACATTGATTTGCATTGGAATGGCACTTCTAATCATTCCATTTCTATGTTCTATCCCCACTAATTTGCTACATAGAATTAGAGTATTTGCTTGAAAAGTAAATGTTCTTTCACCCTGAAAACAATCTTTTCACTAATAGTTTCTTAACGCAATTTACTATTGTGCCATCAATTGTATGATCTTAATGTAATAACCTTTTCTGATTGAGGCTATATCATTGATAGAGCTGACATGTTTTATTAAAGTGATGGTTCGGAGTAATATAACCCTAGGGTCCTTTGCACCTTGACCTTGAGCCAAACAACCCCCAATAAGCTTTTTTCCATTGTTATAACATTGGTCGAATTAGAGCTATCAGCCGAATTGCTTAGTGCAGGCGCTAATGGAACCAAGGGTGTATCTCGTAAATAACCCCACTAATATTGTCTGCAATGTTACCAAACTTTTACAGTAGTACAAATAGGTTCTGTACTTCTAAAACGACGCATTGAAAAGTTTGTAAGTACACCAGAAGTATATTTAAATAACACTTGCCTGATGGCTGCTACTCTCAGCTGACAAAATATTTTTTTTCAATGTTCCCCTGGAAACCTTATTTATGCAGGGAGTATGTGAAGTTGTTGATCAAAGAATTTCGTTGTGTTTTCAGGCAGAGGCAAAATGTGCCAAACTGGAACAGCGAGTAAATGAGCTAAGCGGTGAGTTAAGACTTTGTTTTGGAAAATGTATTCTCAGAAACGTTTTGGAAAGCACAACGAAGCAATATTTATTCCATTGTTAAATGTCCCATTTGGTTGTTGTGCTACTTTACAAGCGTAATTTACTTTTATTATTAAAAAATATTTTGTTGTCTTTGTTAAGAAGTTTGACTTCAGCACCAAGTATTGCTGAAGTAATTGAACAACTGATTTCCTCCCAATCTGATCCAACTTGGTCCAGTTACTGTTCCTCAATGCAAGTTCTGTGGGGCGTCTAGTCAGGTCTATAGCATGTGACTGAAGCCAGTGGTTGGACGGGTGGGATACGTAATGGTAGATGCTAAGTGGGATAACTTGGGCTACTCTAAACCTTAACCCAACTATTCCTGGTCTAGAGGGGTACAGATCAGGGATATGCAGGTAACCAAATGAACAGTGTAGTCCACAAGTATTTTGACAATGACGAACTTGTGATGTTTTGACTATACTCCATAAGACTGGATTTGAAATGAAACACTGACTAAGAGGTAAGAGTACATGGTCAGCTTAAATTCTGAGGGTGACAACATCCATAAACTATTATCTTTTACAGTCTCCCCCATTTTAGGGAAACTAAACAATTAATTGGTGGTAAAAATATCATATTTAATAATACTTTGTTGCTAACCTTTTTCATTTGATGACTGAGAGACAACAGCAACAGACTCTTGAGTCCCACAGGTAGACTTACCTCTAGACCTTTGATTAACACACCTAGACTCACCTAGACCTTTGATTAACACACCTAGACTCACCTAGACCTTTGATTAACACACCTAGACTCACCTAGACCTTTGATTAACACACCTAGACTCACCTAGACCTTTGATTAACACACCTACTCTTTTCTAGACATTTCTATAAAGGACAACTTTGGCGCAAAGTTAATCTAGGGGTTAATAACACATTGGTACCGAGTCGACCGTTCTCTGGGATATGTTTTCATGCTAATCGAATGTGCCCAGTTTTAGTGCGAACTGATAATTACCTTATAACGCTAGTTGTGTGGGCATGGATGAAGTAAAAATAAATCGCTATTATGTACCACTAACAAGGCTCAAAATGGCACCACACTTTCACGGTAGCATAATGAGGGTCCCTACATGGAAACACAAGCATTGAGAACTTCATTCAGACAGTTTACTAGAAATATCGTTTCAAAGACATTACCGTTCCTGTATACAGCCATGCGCCATCTTCTGAAAACAGACACGACCAGTCAAACCACAAACTCCCTGCTACTTGAGCTGAACTGTAAGCAAATTGTGTTTGATTTTACTTTGCATTGCCAGCTGTAAGTCTTGCTCGTCGATCTGCATGAATGACCGCAAAACCTCTTGCCATTGGAGATTCCAAGTCACAGTTCAGTTCACGTAGCACGGCAGTTGTGGTTCGACTGGTCGAGTCTGTTTTCCGAAGACGGCGCCTGGTTGTTAACACAAACGGTAATGTCTATGTGCATGGGCGGCATCCTTTAACAGGGCATAAAAATAATGTTTTGTTTCACCAACCACAGTGGCAGGGAGATTAAAAAACACAAACTAAAAGTATGCTGGGATCCTATGTAAAAATGATCAATGACAAAATGTAAATAAGTTGTTCATATTGGAAGAAGTCCTGTGACTGATAGTTTTTTTTTTTTTTCCACATATACAATGCCAGTACAGTACCATGTCAATAGCGGCTACACGTATATCCTTTCAGACAATTGAAATATATGGCAGCTCTGAAGTGGCTACACCCTTTCATACATTATAATTCTATGCTGGCATAGAATGTTAGATATTATTTCCCTGACAACAGAAAACTTTAGTTACTGCATAGAGAATTGCCTTTATTTCATCACTTCATAAACAGATTTTTACATGGAGCCATTAATAAACAAAGCATGATGTCAATTAGCAACATGTATGTCAACAAGAAGCAGTCATTACAGTGGGCTCCAATATTACTAGCACCTCTGACTGGCAATGCACAAACAATATTATAAAAAATGTTAATTAAGGAGAACCCTAAAATACCAACAGGTGTGAAATACTTTACTTTATTAATGTGTCAAAGGTACCAACTAGTTTTGTCACGATACTGGAACTTTTAACTTCGATACAATACCTTGAAAATTATCAATATTCGATACCATTTTCGAAACCACAGGGGAAAATGTACACAACATTGAATGCTTATATTAAAAACCTCTCCTGCAGGATTTACAATTCATCCTAATACTATGAATATTTTTTTACCTAAAATAATCAAATAAATTATATACTTTTTTCGTTAGATCAGGCCTTTTATTAATTACTGAATTAATTTATTGAACTATGTGTTAAGCAGAAGAGCATCAGTTAATTTCCTTCTAAACATAGTCTTAAGTATTTTCCTATCCACTGAAAGTCTGCTGTTTGAGATTCTTCAGCTCTGATAGCTTAGTTTTGATAATTTAAAATGTCTGTTAGGCCAATAGGACAACAGTACTGGGCCATCTTGTTTAATACTTCACTTTTTGTCAGCACTGCCCTGTAGCATTGCTTGCGTATGGCCTTGCCTATATGATTTGCATTTTCTTGTTCATTTGTGAAGTATTTTCAAACACAACTCCAGCTGTTGTCAACCAAAACCAGTCGCAGTGGTTCGACACTCGACATTTTTAATGAGCTATTCAATAGTTCAACCGGAGCGACTGAGACGAGTGATGAGAAGACAGCAATGTGAGTGAGAGGAGGCGGGACTATTTGGTCACTGTAGCTATGTGTGTGAACTCACTGGAGGAGAACAGTTGTTGAGAAAGCACATTTTCGGTATCGATACTGCAGAAAATGTGTATTAAAATCGATTAAGATTTTCAGAATAAATTTTTTTGAGAACACTAGAACCAACCAAAATAATTTATTGATTACATTATAAATCAATGTCCTCCAAATCAAGGTTTTGCAATCACTGGCAACCTTAATGCTTATTGTAAATAATATCTACCAAAATTAAACCAGGAATGAAATTTCACTTAAGTTAATCTTAACATTTAAAGAACTATATTGATCCATTACATCACACCCTGTTCCACTAGGGTATAAAAATGACATAACACGCATGCAATTTCACTTTGTCATCCAACACCATGAAGAAAACAAGAACTGGCAGTTCAAAAGAGACAGGTGGTCATAGCCCTTCATAAATCTGGTAATGGCTACAAGAAGATCCACAAACGATTGAATATACCACTGAGGAAAGAGTGGTGTATCTCAGTCGCCGGACCTCAATCCAATCGAAAACCTGTCGTTGATAAATGGAAACCCAAGAATGTGATCGATTTTGAAATGATCTGCATAGGAATTAGAGGTCGACCGATTATGATTTTTCAAGGGCGATACCAATTGGAAAACCAAAAAAGTAGATACCAGTTAATCGACTGATTTCTTATGCTTTTTTGGGGGAAATATTGACAAGCTTAAATTTGTCACAAATAAGACACTTGACTTTCCCTGGTTCAACTTCAGTGTAATAGTCCCACACTTGGTACTCTTCTCTGCCATCTGAAATGGATAAAACTTCAGTAGAAACGCAAAGCCCTGAAGTAAGAAGAATACTATGGAGGTTAGAAGAAAAACAACCTCAGGTGTTTGACTGATAAAACTATAGTTTATAGTTCAGGTTATGTATATGGTGATAACTGAATATATGCTACCTTTGGTTGTTATTTTAATTCGTTTTTTTACAGTCATATTTAGGCTATTTATGCAATAAATCATATTTTAATAATAGGCATAGTACAACTTTGCGTATCAAATCTGTTTTGTAAAACAAACCCTTGGGTTTTGCCTAAAAAAAACATTTAGTCTGTGCGTTTTGATAGTTGAAAGTTTGATAGCTGCACAACCGCAGTAAAGGCACAGATATCCGTTGTAATTTCCAGAACACTTGATAAATATATCTGTTTTTAAAATCAATACACAAATATGACAATTAACATAAATTTAACAAAAGCAGTAACTGAGAAACATGGGATTTAATCTTTAACTACAGAATTATTCTCTTGCGCAAGGATCGGAATGTAGCCTTATGTTCTTCTCTCTTTTTTTTCTTCACCATCTGACTCAACATCAGAAATACTTTGAAAACCATGTTTGAGAACACTAGCGACGTATATTCCCTGTTAACATGAATGCCTTTTTAATTAAATGTGGAAGTAAAAAAGCCTGTATTTGGTGTATCATTTTGAATAGGCATTGTATTTCGACATGTTATATGTGCGCAATGACTGTGCATTGTCGAATGGACATATTTAAACCAGCACTCGTTTGGTGCCAGTACCCGATTTTGATGACTACTGTGGGCTGATCTGATGATTTATTATAAATACCCCTATTCATCATATGAATGCAATATAGCTAGTTAACCCTTGTGCTGCAGTTTCTTTTTAAACAAGTTGTTTTTCCCTGAAAGCTTAGAACAATTTTTGGTTGATAATAACAAGGGAACAGTTCTGTCGGAACAAAAGCAGTTAACCTCTACCCATTGTTCTAGACTAATATAACCATGTGAAGCTAACAAGTGATTATGCAACCGATTTTTAATTTATCCTCTTTCATGCTAGCTACAAACTTACCCTGGCTTCTCTGCAGTCACAACTTCTTTCAGATTTGAGATGCTGCAGCTTGGGACAGGTGGACTGTAGCTCACGACAAAAGGCTGGCTGCACACAGTTTCCACGTGATTTGCTATCCAATTGTGATTTGCTATCTAGAGGACGTGGTTTCTCTCCAAAAAAGTATCGGTCATAATCGGCAAGCAAAAATGAAGATTAATATTTATTTCGGAAAACTCATTATCGGCCACAATTAATCGGCCAGGCCGAATAATTAGCCGAACTCTAATAGGAATGGTCCAAAATAATTCCTCCAAATATGTTCCTTAACCTTGTCAAATGGTACAGGAAGAGACTTTATGCTGTTATCCTTGCCAGAGTTGGTTGCAGTACTGAATAATTATGAAACCTTGATTTTTGTGAAGTTCCTTTTGTGTTAAATAATTGTATGATTTTGGTTGGTTAAATTGCAACAAAAATAAAGTACAGTGTTTCTCACTTGTTGGTATTTTGAGTTTATCTCTATTTTGTTTATGTTTTTAAATTATTGTTTGTGCTCTGCCAGTCAAGGGTGACAGTAAATTTGGAGCCCACTGTATATTGATGTATGATCATTTTGAGATGAGCAAGGAAATATTGTTTTTCCACTTTCTCACAGTATGACAACTACTGCGTGAACTTAGATGTTTCATGTTTTATTAGATGCTTCAATTACAGTAACAAGCCTTTCAGCCTATGCAGTGTGCATTTTAGAATTGTTCTATTTAGTTTAATAATGATTTGTGTTGTTTGGTAATTTATATTAGATTAAAGTTATTTTGGTGCATCTGTTCGATACAGCAACGCTGATGAGAAATATAGACTTGAAGGGTAAAATTACACGTCTTCAACATTGTCAATCGAGCCTTGCATGTCTCATTGATTACCACGAGTTCTAAACCTGTGTTTCGTGTTTCGGCCTCGTTTTGGTGATGCGTCCTGTCTAGTTTGGGGGTAAGCAACAACTGCTAATGCAGCTTGATATTTTTTCGGACACAGCATTTCCTTACACATTTTACATTACATTTGAGTAATTTTGCAGAAGCTCTTATACAAAGTGATTCCCTACACACTTGGTGAACGGCAATTGAAAAGTTGGTTTTGAACTGCAACAGTTCATATGTCTGAGGTTTATTAGTCAAAGCCAAAATATCTGCCAGATAAGCATATTTAGCTGGATGTTACCGTGGTAACAGAAAACAATTAACATTTAGCTGCCTCTTTTTTAACATGAAGACATTACTGGACATCACTGTGGCAACAAGCATACATCAGCCTGTCTGAGAATTTCTTCTGCCACTTGCTAATTAACTCAGAGTTCAATGTAGTAATAATCCCTTTTCACTAACAGAAGCAGTGAAAACTAAAACTTAAAATCCAGCAAATGTGTTAACATTATACAAAGCTATGTGAATACTTAGGAATAATCACAGATTTTCAGGTATTATGCTCGTATTCTCCTTAACACTGTAGGCTACAATGCGCCCTCTGTTGCTGGCATACTGCACGTGGTTAATAGAGCGATCATTCATAGGTCAACTAAATGTCAGAAATTTGTTGAAATATCAATGGTAGATTTGTTTGAATGCAATAAAACATAGACAGTCAAATTAATATATGAAAGTTATGTCCCAAAAAAGTGAGTGAAACACCTGGACTGTGTACAGCTCTGTGTGAAATATACACTCACCTAAAGGATTATTAGGAACACCATAATAATACTGTGTTTGACCCCTTTTCGCCTTCAGAACTGCCTTAATTCTATGTGGCATTAATTCAACAAGGTGCTGAAAGCATTCTTTAAAAATGTTGGCCCATATTGATATGATAGCATCTTGCAGTTGATGGAGATTTGTGGGATGCACATCCAGGGCACGAAGCTCCCGTTCCACCACATTCCAAAGATGCTCTAGTGGGTTGAGATCTGGTGACTGTGGGGGCCATTTTAGTACAGTGAACTCATTGTCATGTTCAAGAAACCAATTTGAAATTATTCAAGCTTTGTGACGTGGTGCATTATCCTGCTGGAAGTAGCCGTCAGAGGATGGGTACATGGTGGCCATAAAGGGATGGACATGGTCAGAAACAATGCTCAGGTAGACTGTGGCATTTAAACAATGCCCAATGAGCACTAAGGGGCTTAAAGTGTGCCAAGAAAACATCCCCCAAACCATTACACCACCACCACTAGCCTGCACAGTGGTAACAAGGCATGATGGATCCATGTTCTCATTCTGTTTACGCCAAATTCTGACTCTACCATCTGAATGTCTCAACAGAAATTGAGACTCATCAGACCAGGCAACATTTTTCCAGTCTTCAACTGTCCAATTTTGGTGTGCTCTTGCAAATTGTAGCCTCTTTGTCCTATTTGTAGTGGAGATGAGTGGTACCCGGTGGGGTCTTCTGCAGTTGTAGCCCATCCACCTCAATGTTGTGTGTGTTGTGGCCTCACAAATGCTTTGCTGCATACCTCAGTTGTAACAATTGGTTATTTCAGTCATAGTTGCCCTTCTATCAGTTTGAAGCAGTTGGCCCATTCTCTGACCTCTAGCATCAACAAAGCATTTTCGCCCACAGGACTGCCACATACTGGATGTTTTTCCCTTTTCTCACCATTCTTTGTAAACCCTAGAAATGTTTGTGCGTGTGTGCGTGAAAATCCCAGTAACTGAGCAGATTGTGAAATACTCACCACGCTCAAAATTGCTTAAATCACCTTTCTTTCCCATTCTGACATTCAGTTTGGAGTTCAGGAGATTGTCTTGACCTGGACCACACCCCTTAATGCATTGAAGCAACTGCCATGTGTTTGGTTGAGTAGATCATTGCATTAAGGAGAAATTTAACAGGTGTTCCTACTAATCCTTTAGGTGAGTGTATATTGAAACTGCCGAAGCCAGAATCTACCTGTATTTTCTGTCTAGGGGTGTTATTTTCATGCCCTGCCCTTGATGGTTTAGACAATTTGTTATCACAACCCTTACTTTACCTTCAAGTGGAACTTACAGTATTTTAACAACATGACATTGTATTAGAATAATGTTGAAATACACCACCCAATATAATACGGTGCCCTTGATAATATTTTCTGACAAGCAGTCACATAGCTATGTTCACTTCATACTTTCATATCATCATTGTCAGGCAAATACCTTGTATCTCCAAAACAGACACTTTTCAGGAATTGTACAAACGTCCACATCCTCATAGACTATTTACCATACCAAACTTTCAGAATACGTTTTGAGTACATTTTCTTGTGACTAGAGTCATGAAATAGTGTAACTAACTTTAGTGTGGGTTCTGCTTTAAGCATATGTAAAAAAATGAGTTGGCAAAATGGGGATATGTGGTTTTCACCTGGCAGCAGTCATATGATATTCACAAAAGCTTGACATTTCACCTGCATCGGTTTATACTCAACAATGCCTTATTATACTATACATCTTGGAATTCCCAGTCAAACAGAACCTATTTTTAAAACCTAATATACAGTTTAGCTACTTTTGGAGCATATAAAATAAATTTATTAATTAAAAATAATAGATATATTTTGATATTCCTTTCAAATCTTGAAGTTAAATGCTCTCGGTTCCACTTTAACCACTACCATTAACATTAAATGTAATAAATATCAACTTAATTTGGGTGACGTCAGACTTGGATATCCCAAAGATCCCACGTAATGTTTACCATACTGTAATTAAGACTGAGCTAGACTACCTGACTACCTGCCCTTCAGGACCTGCAATGAGGAGCACTGGTCTAGTTATGAAACAGGATGGTCTTAGGTGGTCAGCACTGTGTCCAAATCCAATAACGCAATGCTTTGGGCCAGAGGTGGAACTGCAGCTGCACACTGAGGTGGAGGAGAAGCGCCTACTGAAGGAGCAGCTCCAAGCACTAGAGGTAATGCACCATGCCAGACCTCTGGGGCGACTGTGGGAATCTTCTGTAGCAAGCTGCTGTGAGAAGTTACAGGAACATCCCATGATCATGCTTAACTCAGTGGCTCTAGGAATGACTGACCATCTCTTATTACCATTTCAAAGAATTTAAAGGTTTTATGTGTATGTTTTTCTTGTCCCAGTGCTTTAATTTTAAGCAATATTATACAGCATTCTGCACTGTATCTGACACTGCATCTGAAAGGATGCTACAGTACTCACTGTTACTTTTGTTTATGCTAAGTAAGGGCGTGATGGTATGTCTAAATGTCATGTGACCACACATTCTAAGTTAACTGGGTAGAAAAAACACAATTTTAACGTGTATTAATAACACATTACTCATCCAGCCAAATTTATCTTAAAAATATATTCAGTTAATCACAATTCCCTAAATACATCACATGCTCTGATCATTCTCTTCTCTCCTATAGTCATCCAAACAGACAGACATCACTAAACTTCAAGAAGAGATGGCAAAGGTAACTGTAAGATCAAATTATATATGCTATATATGTGTGCTATATATAGTTGCAATCAAAATTATTCAACCCTCATTGCAAATCTGGTTTATTGTCAAAATGTACAGACTGTCAGCTGTTTGCAATGAATCAATCAAACACAAGCAATTGCAATAGCTCAACACAATGACTGCTTCACGTGGTTTCCCCAAATTCAACTGCAAATGAAACTGATGACTTCTCCAGTGTCAAAAGTGATAAACCGTTTCATGGTAAGCATCTTTAGTACTTAGTAGAGCTCCCTTTTGCTGTTATGAACTGCTGCCAACAAGATGCATAGCCAGACACCAGCCTCTGGCAGCATTTCTGAGTTGTCTTAGCTCATTCTTCATGAGCAATGGCTTCCAGTTCAGTAATATACTTGGGTTTGCATTCTGCAACTGCCTTCTTCAAATCCCACCAGAGATTCTCTATGGGGTTCAAGTCAGGTGACTGTGATGGCCACTGTAGCGTCTTCCAGGGATTCTTCTGCAACCAAGCCTTGGTGGACTTTGATGTATGCTTGGGATCATTGTCCTTTTGGAAGTTCCAATGACAAGCTTCAGCTTTCTCAACAATGTTTTCTCCTTGGAGTTCCTAAAACTTCAATGAATCCATCTTGCCTTTCACATGCTGCAGGTTTCCTGTGCCAGAGGATGCAAAGCAGCCCCACAGCATCACTGAGCCACCACCATGCTTGACTGTGGGCAGAGTTTTCTTTTCAGCGTATGCTTCATTCTTCTTTCTCCAGACATACCACTGATTGATCATGCCTAAAAGTTCCAGTTTTGTTTCATTGCGCAGAACCCAAAAACTCTGTGGATTGTTTATGATTTTGAGCATATTGGAGCTGTGCTTTTTGGTCAGTAGTGTTGTGTATCTTGGAGTTCTGGCATGGAAACAGTCTGTGTTTAGTTTGTGGCTTATAATGTTCACTGAAACCTCAGGTCTTTTGCAGTCATTCAAGGGTTTTTCACAACCTGCCTTCTCAGAAATCTGGTTGCAGCCGTCCACAGCTTCCTTTTTCTGCCCGGTCCAGGAAGTGTAACCACTGTTATCGTAACTTTGAACTTGCAAACTATGTTTCCAATGTTGCCTCTGGGAAATCTTTTTGTATCCTGTTCCTTATTTGTGAAGGGTGATAATCTCCTATTAACTTTTTGGACCATTTTTTTGTCTTAACCATGTTTCATACAAACGTGACAGTCAACAAACCCCTAGCCAGTTCATGTATTTCATGTGTTCCAGCTCAAGGACACCTGGTGCAACTAATGAAGCCCTTGATTAGTTGCATCAGGTGTGCTTGAGACAACAAATGTTTTGCATATTTGTGCTGTTGTGAGGGATTCTATTCAGGGATTGAATATTTGTGAGACTGGAGAAGTCATTGTGAGATGCATTATCATTTGGATTTGGGGAAACCACTTGATGCATTCGTTGTGTTGAGCTACAGTATTTCTATTGCTTTTGTGAGATTTGTTCATTGGAAACAGCTGAAAGTCTGTACATTTTGACAATAAACCTTATTGGCATTGGGGTTGAATAATTTTGATCTGTATAAGCCTGAAAAACATGCTTGCATTTAGGTCTCTACAAAGCACTATGAAATATGTATGCACACTCACTATTATAAGTCGGTCTGAATGAAAGCGTGTGGTAAATAAATGTTAAATGTAAACATAGATTTTGTCAATCTGTGCCCTTTAGCTTGCTGATAAACTAAAGAAAAAGCAGGACAGGTAAGAATCTGTTATATTTAAGTAATGCTGTTATTAAGGTACTTACTGTGTTCTACACAAAGTGAACTTTAAAGGTCACAGTAAGACAATTACTCAATACATGTATTTCCTTGAAGTCATGTTTGCTATTTGAATTCCATTGGCTCAGCTGTAATGAACTGTTGGTTTTATTGATTAGAGCCTGGGCCCTGTCCTGTGATATTAAGGTTTGTCAGGTGTCATTGGGCAGTCGTCCCAGGCTCAGTACAGCAGTGTGACACCAGGCTGTGGTCATTTTAAACTGGAACTTGTTTTGCTTCTATACCCCTTTTTACGAAAGAAAAATCTAGAAGAATTTGGTGCCTGTGCCTGTTTTGAACCAGTTCTTCGCTTTTCGACAGCTAAATAACCGGCTCTCGGCCAAGAAAACTGGTTCCAGAGTGGCACCAACTCTCTGCTGGTCTAGAACCATTCTTTTACCACGTTGTGCTCACATCAGGGCCTGGGGGCGGGGTTATTGTGACCAACAACACGACGGAAAGGTTGGGACCGCCATTGTTAAAAACTAGAAAGATTGAAGAAAGGTGAAACAGTGGTCGGTGGAGGAGACATTTAAATACATCCATCAAATGCCACAATCTGCAATCTTGTCTGGGAACGAATCGTTATGAATATGGGCAGACTTTTATGTAGGTGCAAGCCATTAATGTTTCCACAACCGATCGGAAGATGATTTGCGCAAATTTAAATGACAGCGGGAGGGAAAATTCAAGCAATGCGTAGAAAAACAATTGTAAGCACAATATGCCTCTCAACAATTTTCAGGAAATATAAATAAAATGATAGGCCAGAACAATAGTAGCAGGCAACTTGTTAGTTTGATTCAAACAAATGTTTGCATAGAGAAGTAGGCTATTTCATCTTAATTTTGCGGCCCGGAACGGTAGGCTACCGTAATTCCACTTTCAGAGACCCACTTATAATAAATCCGTCAAACTGTATGCTATTTCTTGATATTTAGAAAATATGAAAAAGGGGTGTAGCGATAGATGGATAAACAACCAAACCGTGATGTATGTCAACGTGCAGCACTTTTACGGATAAGCCCTTGCATGGCGACGTACAAGGTGACGTAACAATGTCGTTCTCTGGGCTCTCTAGTATGTGGAAATACAAAAAGGGTCTGAGAAGGTTCGCAAGTTGAACCAACTGTCAATCAGCTCCAGTTCAGAACCAGAGGCAGCTTTGGTCAAAAAGGTGTATATCTGCTGTGTTTGCAAGGATGCCTGGCCACAGCTTCTGTACTCCTTATCTGTGGTTTTCCACTGGCCGAACTCTGGACTCCCACTGAGGTCTATTATAGCTACTGTTTTACTTCAAGGCTGTTCTCATTGACACTCCTTTATGATTTGTTTGACAGCTTTCTGCGTTTGCAAGGCGAAAAAGAAGCTCTTTACAATGACAGCAGGTAAGGCCATAAAGGTTTAACTTGTTTTGACAATTTTAAGAATTTAAGTTAATATACATTATTTTTTCACCAGGACAAAAATCGATGAGATTCAACAAAGGAAGGAGGAGGAGTTGAAGTCAATGAACATTCGGATCTTGAAATTAGAGGGTGATTTACTGTCAGCGAACCAGGTCAGACATCCTGAGATCAATCTGAAAAAGTAAAATGGGTTGGCATTGCACCACAGGGGAATAAAATGTTATTTTAGTCACATGAGTTAAACTGGGGATAACCAATGTAGTACCAATGAAGTTGATCACTTTCTAGCTTTGTTAATTGTCATGTTGACTTCTGTCCTAGAGCTCATTTTCTCTATGGTAACTCCACTGACTGTCCCTAGCATGAGTACCAATGATATTCTTGCTCTTGCAATGATTTTATCAATGTGTTTTTTAAGGAAAACAGATAAATCTATTGTATGTTCTTTTTATCTGTTAAAAATAATATTAAAATATTAGTCAGAAATCAGTTAGACTTCTGTATAGGCAAACATCTGTTCTGTGCGCTGATAAATAAACGTTGTATTCTTAACTATAGTTTGCTATAATTAGCAAGGCACAAATTAAAATGAGAAACTGATTTTCCTTGGGGATATGTTTTTCATTGTCCCAATGAAGATGTTGGCCTCCTTCTGGCCAAGTATGACATCTGTGTTTAAACAACCAGGTGCAAAATGCACATCTGCTAGAGCTGGTGCTGTTGTAGTTTGGATCGTGCCTAAGCTGGAGTTTGAAGCTGGCTACCTTTAGAAAAATATAGAAAGTAATCTTTCTAGTACACTACTCCAGTGTACTGATTGTTGTATGAAGACAGTGTGTAGGCCTACTTTAGACCATAGATTTGAACTCCTGTTGTAGTAGGTCTGCCATGGGTCCATGTCCAACCTATGAGAGAATACTGTGAAAGCTGAAGCTGACTGTTGCCCCGTCTGTGTTTTCTAGAATGTCTCTGAGATGAAGGAGCAGCTTCAGAGCCGGCAGAAGGAGCATGAGTTAGTTCTACACACACTCAAAGATCAGGTATGACTTAAAATGATTTAGTTTTACAAACACTCAAAGATCAGGTACGACTTAACATGAATTAGTCCTACACACGCTCAGAGATCACGTACAACTTAAAGATGGAGTCCGAGATTTTTATAATTGCAAAACAATTTTTATGCCCCCCATTTTAGTCCAGATGTGTAGTGTATTGTTTATATTAATTGCACAATGTAAGTGGAATCATCGTCATCGGCAGGGATTCCTCAATTAATGTGTGACGTATGGTTTGCTGTACAGGAAGTGCTGTTGACAGAACTGTCAATCAAACCAGAGCTATATGGTGATGTCTAATGAGTTTCCAGCTTGAGCACAACCTCTAGACACAGGAGAACAAGAGAGAAAATACAAACCTAGACACTTCAGGGAAATAAACTCGAGCGGGGACCCATTTTAGCTCTAGGGTGCCTAAATTCACATTCTTTAGAACCTAGAGGCTTAAATGGTTCAAAATATTGCCAGAAATTGCGGAATGCATCTTTAAACCTTGAAGCTAAAATATGTTTTGCATAATTTTTGATGATATGATTACTGTAAATAAAGTATTTACATACAGTTACATATTACATATTCTTGCATACATTTATCACAGTTGTGAAGGTATTATTCATGAAAAGTACAAGGATGCCAATATATTTCACCAAAACTGTTAGTCTTAACTTTTTAAATGTCTGTACTCGGGGTCTGCATGGCGTAGTGGGCTAAGTCCCTGCATTGCAAGACAGTCTACGTCATGATAGTCAGTGGTTCAAGCCTGACTATGGGTTCTTTGGCTGTCCCCCAACCTCCAGAACGAGGTAGCGCAAATTAACATGGCAGTGTTAGTGCAAGGTGGGAAGTATATGTATGTATATACATACATATACATGCACATTTCCTCTTAAGGGAAAAAAGAAATCTGTCATCCAACATGCAAATCTTATAAAATATGCTTTAGGTTTCACATACAGAGCAAAATTACAAGTGGAAATAAAGTAAACTTTCTTGATGCTCACATTTTTTGGAATGATTTAGAATATTCCATAAAGTTAAATACATGTAATTGGAGGGTCAAAATATTTAATTGGTGGTTAATGAAAAGGCAGAGTTAGGATGACCTTAAATAATTAGAGATTAGTCTTAAGGGTCTGTAGAAAGCATTGCATAGTCTGAGTAAGCG
The DNA here is from genome assembly GCA_016801145.1 of Umbra pygmaea. Taxonomy (NCBI): domain Eukaryota; kingdom Metazoa; phylum Chordata; class Actinopteri; order Esociformes; family Umbridae; genus Umbra; species Umbra pygmaea. The sequence goes on along the minus strand of JACXGM010016438.1, from coordinate 2,704 downwards.
CATCAGACTTCATTAGGGACCTGGTGGTTTTCCAATTAATAATGCCTCTTAGATTTGTCAAAGAATTACACTGCTCCCTGTCTGCCTCACTGGAACGTATGTCTTTTGTCTGATGTTACACGTCTTAATTCAATTGAACTCTGCTTGACTGTAAGAAGATAAGGCAGTTAAGCCCGCTTTCGTTTTCTCGTCTTTTTCTGTTTCCTATATGGAAGTATGTTATTTTCTGATTTTTTTTCTTAGCCGTGCAGAAATTATGCTACTGATCTTTGTTTCTTTTACAGTGTTTTCTTTTTATTGCAAATTGCCTCTATGAACCTCTTAATATCAAATCACTGTCTGTCCCCTTCGTTTTCAGTCTGTGTTCTTGTGCATAATTGCCAGCCCTTATATCCTTCCCTTCACCTTGCACATTGTCTTCTGGTCCCTCTCCCTTCTTCTGTCTCGGGGGTCCTGGTGCTGCCTGGTGACCTGTGAGGCAGGTAGCGTGTCAGAGTGCAGTGAGTCAGGAGCATGTGGAGAGTATCCTGACTGAGAACGATGCTCTCAGGACTAACCTTGCCGCTTTAGAACAGGTATTGCTCATCATCGCGCCCTGCCTGGACCCTGCAGAACTTCAGCGTTGTTCATTGTGCCACCATCACCAATCACCCGTCATTCAATGTTATCATTCACCGTAAATAATCACCAAAATAATGAGTCGTGCTAATGTGAAATCAGCAATGTACAGATGTTTTTTAAATTTAGTGATCAATGGTGATTATTTCAATTTATTTATTTTTTGCAGTGGGGGGAGTGGGTCATTGTAAATAGCTCATGGATTAGCTTTCATCCATTTACATTGATTTCATCATTTCCTATCATCATCTTTTTCTTCATAGCCATATGATAAAATGTTGTTCTTTTTCCATTTAAAACTAAAAGTCTTCATTTGTACAACTTCTGCTCACATGCTTTTGCTGTCTTCAATTTTCTATTTATACATCACTTTATCTTAAAAAATACTAGGGCTGTCCCCGACCAAAATAGTTTTTTGGATAGGGAGGGTGTATTCTGTGACTTATTCACAGAGCAGTAGGAATCATAGGCTAGGGAGGCATGCATGCAGGGGGAGACAAAAAAGGACAGGCACAGAGCCCCGGGGCTCAATTCCCCATTGCCGGAGGACATTTGCAGTCCAGAGCTGTGACCCTATGCTGCTATACCAAACTCTGGCATGTGCTGAGCCTGTTTTATACGTGCAACAAATTATAAAATACCACAATTTACTTTAAAAAAATATAATGTTATTTATTAATATTATTATATTATAAGCCAAAGATCACAATTACAAGAGCCAACCCTTCAAGAATATTGCTGTTTCACCTTGCTGCTGTTTTTTGTCACATTCAAATAAATATGTATGCAGACTTTCTTTTTTTGTCAACAATATCCTAAGGCTGTGAGATTTTCCATAGACAGAGCAAGTATGAAAATGATCCATGTTATTGCTTGTTACTGTTCTGACATGGATTAGTGTATAGTAGATTACTAAACTGTATTACATATTTAGAGGATCCATTTAGTATAATGTTTTTTCTCATGCCAAACTGGGGGAAGTTAAACCAACCGCGGTCGGTGGATCTGAATTGGGGATGCCGGGCTCGCATTATGTTTGGGACCGGAGTGAATGGAACGGTGTGTAGCACATCAAACCCATTGTGTGATACCGTTCCGATTCCTCCTGTCCGGACGGTAATGAGAGACCAGCGTCCCCGATTAAGATCCACCGACCGCGGCTGAATTAAACAAATGCAATTTGGTAACTAATGTGGATATGCACACCTGAATTTAAATGTCAAGACGAGTGAAGGACTGTGACAGCTCTGCCGTAAATGAATATCTCTGAATGTGTCTCCCGAGAAATGCTAAAGTTTTACAGCTGGGATATAGCAATCTCAGTCAGCCATGATGTCTATCGACCAAACAATGGGACAGTCAGTTATAGGGGGTCATCACTAATGAATACCTGAAAATAGCTGTTAGATGTGTGATGCTGTCTGGCTTGACTAGTCTCTGCTGTGTCCTTAGATTCAGACTGTGAAGACTCAGGAGATGAATCTTTTGCGGGACCAAAACATGGCTCTGAATGTGGAGCTACAGCAGAAGAGAACCGAACAGGAGAGCTTCCTGGCACAGAGAGATGACCTCAACTCTCAGCTACAGGTCTGTGTGGCCCTCAGGTTGGCCTAAGGCATACATACTGTAGAGCCATGTCTTTACCCTAACGTTGGCCTAACACATACATACTGTAGAGCCATGTCTTCACAATGAGGTTGACCTGACGCATACATACTGTAGAGCCATGTCTTTACCCCTGAGGTTGGCCTAACATCATACACAATGTAGAGCCATGTCTTCACACTGAGGTTGGCCTAACGCAGTTTTAAACGGAAGGTCGGAAACCTTGCTTTTATGTTGTTTTTTACTTGGTACTCATTCTGAAGGTAGACAAGGATAACACATAGAGGGCCTGATTTACTAACACAAGCGCAGTTTGCACTGCGTCTGTTTATGCGAGTTCGGTAATTGCGCACGCTATGCTTCCACATTTAGCGTAGTATTTATCAAACCCGATACCCATTACGCAATCAGCGCATACTCCGCCCTCTATTAGCGCGCCTCTAAAAGAGCAAACAATGGGCCCGTATGTATCTATCATGGA
>JACXGM010016437.1:0-20467 GCA_016801145.1 Umbra pygmaea | reverse complement strand
TTCACTGACAAAGTAATATATTGTTAAAAAAATTATAACTTTATTCACGTTATGTTTGGCGGCTCCCTGGAACTTAGAACAACTAGAGCAGTCACAGGTTATATGACGCCATTTACGGGCGACAAAATGAAACGTCCCGTGTCTTCGAATTATATTACAAATTTCTCTGGATTTGAAAGTTAGTGGAAACATTTAGGATCATGTAAGTACACAACTAAGAAATATATATAATGTATAGTGATGTTTGCTTTTAATGCAAAGTATGTATTTTGTTATTGTTTTGATTGATATTACATAGTGTACCTTTAAGTTTAAACGTACAATATGTAGTTTTTGGCCACTAGGGGTCTCTCAATCAAAACAATAGCAAAACATGTACCTTTGATTACGTCGAGAAGTAGCGTTGGAAAAAATGTTCACTGACAAAGTAATATATTGTTAAATATATTATAACTTTATTCACGTTATGTTTGGTGGTTCCCTGGAAAATGTAGTAACTAGAGGAGTAGGGCTGCAACAACGAATCGATGAAATCGATAAAAATCGATTATTAAAATTGTTGACAACGCATTTCATCATCGATTTGTTGGGTCTATGTGTTGCTAGCTGTGTGGTGGAGCTACGTCTCTTAAAGAAAGAAAAAACATTTTAAACTGTCTGACCGAAATCTTCAATATTATGGCAGAACTTTTTTAAATTCAACAAAAAAAATGTATGTGCAGACTCTGTAAAACATAAATTGCATGGCACCGAAGCATGACCGTAATGAGGGAGCACTTGAAAAGCGATAAGCGAAGTGGACTCAACAGCAGATTAAGTTACTACATAATAAAAGCATGCGTTGCGTTCTGAAATGAGGAATAGTTCCTCCCACAGCAGGTAGTTCTTATTTATCAAATAGCCGGTGTTCGGTAGTGATCCATTTTAAAAGGTCTATTAAATCAAGTCATCTTCACCATTGCACGACATGTTTATTTAACTAGCTGGCTAGTTAATATTTGTGGTAGAGCAGACATGGTAGAGCTAACATTAATCTAGCAAGCTCGTTAATACTACCCGGTAGCGCTCAAGTGAAACAAACAGAAAGAGTTATAGTGCAAAACTAATTTAAAACACAAACCAGATCTTACTATTAATGTATTATAACATATGGTAGCCTTGTACGTTTTCAGGGGATGCTAATTTGTTAAACGTTTCACGATGTGATTTACGTTTCATTTTTTCAACTACTGTTGCGCACAGTAGAAACTCCAAAGTCTGTTTCAAAATAAAAGTCATTCTAAATCAAAAACAGTAAATAAGTCAAAATAAGCTTAAACAGCTAAAATACATAAAGGAACAAAACTACTATAGAACAGGCGTCTCTCGTTTTTAGGATTATGGTTATTTACAACTATGTTCTATAAATGCTGTTTCTACAATTGTTTTGTAGACACAATTATTTTAACATCTCAGGTCCGTCAAAGCAAGTTAGAAAAATATGTATTTTGCACCTTACTAAAGAAATGAGAATATCTTTTGCACATCTGTTGTGTTAAAATTGTCAATTTGGAATAACATTAAAAAATAATAAAGTTAGGAAATATTTGTTAGTCTGTTTATCCGATTCATTGATTAGTTGAAGAAATAATCAAAGGAGTTAAAGTTTACATGACACCATTGACGGGCGACAAAATGAAATGTCCCGTGTCTTCGAATTAAATTACAAATTTCTCTGTGTTGGAAATTTGGTGGAAACATTTGGGCTAATGTAAGTACACAACTAACAAATATATATAATATAAGTATAGTGATGTTTGCTTTTTTAATGCAAAGTACGTCTTTTGTTATTGTTTTGGAAAACTACATATTGTACCTTTAATTTTAAACTTTATTTTTCTAAATTAATATTTAAATTTAAAAGGAACATTTGTTAACCTGAGCCAGTCTGACCACAAGTCACCATTAGGTGTCATCAAGGAATAGGAGCAAGAGGCTGATGTCAGCATCAAACACTTCTACATCCACGACAGGATCTGGGCCTTTGGGGGGGCTTACTGTAACGGACGCCACCTCATGTATGTCATAGGGACGGTGTTTCAGGTCACAGACTGTGCAGATGTTTTGTTTTCCCAGACCTTTAATCAAGTTGGCTAATAGATCTTGATTGGTTTGATCAATCAAACCTCAGCTACATCCACAATTTACATGTGTATTTAGTTCCTGTTAGTGTTTGGTGTTGGTGTGGTTCATTGTTTTCCATCAGTTGTGTGTTAATGGTTAGTGCTGTATGTTTCCTCATAAGAAGAGACCTTTATATGTTTTGGCTGACTAATGTCCCTTTGTGTTGATCAAGTATATTTATATTAAATGCTGCTTACTTTCTTTACAAACTCCTTTGCATTTATCTTCATTCTTCCCTGCAACATCCCAGCTTGTGACAATTGAATACAAGTTTGAGGGCTCTTCTAAACTTCTCTGTCTTACAATGGCTAAATTAAATATGTGCTGATAGAGAAAAAAATATTCTCCATGGCCTTTTTGGACAGCTTATTCAGTACTCAAACTTGTACACGTTTAGTAGACATCAAAAGCTGAAATTACTGTGATTTTAGGGCTGGGAGGTATACCTTTAAAAACTATATACCAGTATTATTTTATGTTTCGGTTGGGATTTTTACTATACCTTGAAAACCGGTATTTTAATGTTAAATGTAATTATTTACTAAGTGTTGTTTCGCCAGATGAAGTGAATGAGAATAACCTAATTTTCGATGGAAAGTCACAACTGTAGACCATGAAAATAAGCCATGTGATTAGCTGGCATTAATTAATACTAGTTATTTAAGCTCAGGTGTCCAGAGGCGTGGTGCAGTTCATTGTGAGTTTCCTAACTCTTCCATACGTTGTTTTGGAACTCCTGTGGTTATTCAACATGCTGGATGGACTCTTTAAATGTATTCTACAGTTGTGCCTTCACCACTGATGTGTTGTAAGTAGATTATGTTTAATTATTGAGTTAGGTGTACGCTCTGTGTATTACCAGATGTGTCTATGCCGTGATAGTGCATAGTAAGTAATATTGTGTAATTGTGCAACTCGAATTTTGTCCATCAGCTATTCCAGAATACCATTGTATGTAAATCCTTCCAAGAGAGTTCATCATTAAAATTAAGAACTATACTCCCTGCCTGCAAAGCATCTCAAAAGTGACCTGAAGAGTCTAGCCAATATCAATCATTATAATACTACTACTATTACTAGTGGCTATAACAGTGTTCCTTATCAGTACAATATATACTGTATGCAGGTATTTGTATTTACAACCAGCAATGCCATTGCTTTCAAGAAATCTTGGCTCAGTTACAGTTTACTAATTTGAGAGTAGGGGTCATGCCTATTTATTGTTAAAGCTGTAAGGATACATGTACAATAATTGTTAACTTTGTTTTCATTCTGGTAGTCATTTTGGCTAAGGACCTGCAATGTCAAAAAGCACTAGCATAATTTCTTACCCTGCAAAGTTAGCGAGGACAATGAATTGGATTACTGTAACTTTTCTAGCCTCATTGCCAAGTCACAACTTAAAAATGCTATCTCTACAGCAAGTTACTGACAGAGGCTATATGAATATTGTAGGGGGATATTAGGCTATGAGACACTGACTTTGCTTACGGCATAATTAAAGAGTCTAGCCATTATAAAAATGAACCATAACCTGCCCTACCGAATGCAACACAGAACAGGAGTGCAGAAATTAACAGTAGGCCTCTAGCGATGATGTCGACGCATCAACGTCAAAATTACGTCGATGTTATATTTTTGCATTGAAGCTTTGCCACAGTTTGACGGAAACGTGTGGGAGACCAAAACATTGCAGAATGTCCCAAACGTAAAGCTGTCATTATTTGCGCTGTTTGCCAAATGGACTTGGCATACCACACCAGCACAACAGCAAAGTGAAACGGAGGCACCCCATTGTCACTTGTGAATGAGAAAATAACAAGTAAGTATTGACGTTGGCTAAATTAATTTTGTGTAGTGTAGCTTGATCTCTGCGCACTTCGGTGGTGCTAGCTAACTATCTTAACTCTCTGTGCAGTTTGTTCATTCTAGGTTAGTACCTAACAATAGCTAGCTACTGGCACCTAGACAGCTGTGTTTAGCTAACATTAGTTATCATCTAATGTTGGCTTGAATGGTAGCTAGCTTACGGCTGCAGACCACAGCTATCGCCGCTTTGCAGTTCCTAGATTATAACGTTCCTATTTATAACCCTTTTTTCTTGTATTCCGATCTAAAAAATTTAGGGATTATTTAGTTCCTCGCACCGCAGTTCCTATAAGCTCCTACTCCAGAGCAGGGTCTTTACCTTTTCTTAGGTCTACGTTGATTGGTCCTATTCATAAATCACACCCATCGTTTCGTTAGTCTCTTGCGTATATTACATATTATGCTGGAGCTTTCGTCTTCTGTGTTTCTCTGTTACGTAGCTACTCAATGTCTATGACTCCAGCCTAGTTTTTAAACACCGCCGTTCAAACTCCGTTATGAGGACATATCAACACAACACTCTTTTTCAATTGTATTGGATGTCGTTTTCAGCCTCGTAATCAAATCAAATTAACAGCAAACCGCTGAAGGAACCCAGCACTACTGCTGAAAACAACCAGTATACATAAGATGATTTACACACTTATCTCCAATCATACACCCAGGGTAACAAACATTCAACTGTGAAATGTTGTATGTATGTATGTGGCGCTACGCTAATATCTAGTGACAACGCTATAATTTAAAACTGTTGCGGTGCTTGTGTCACTCCATTATCCCTCCTACCAGTTAATATGGCCACTTGACCAATGCAAATGCAAATAGCAAAACCGGTTTTCGGGGAGAGTAGCTAATGTTTAAACATTCTCAGGAATGTCTATACTGTGCATTGCAGTGTTTTTTTTGCACTACAACTTTTTTGAACAAGAGAGTTATGTTGGTACTGTAAAAGAGTAAACAGGCTGGCCTTTCATTTTGTATAACAGTAAAATTATTTTATTTATTTTTATGTAAAGCAGAAGATTTTTTGCTGTGCAAAACTGTTGTTTAATAAAGTATATTATTAATATTTTTTTGGTATTTATTTGAGATACATTATGGTTTGGATTAATCGAGCAACAGAAAAATAATCATTATATTAATCGTCCAATTAGTCGTTAGATTAGTCGACTAATCGATTAAATAATCGCCAGATTAATCATTTAATAATTAATAGTTTACCCCAGCTCTAATTAACAGCACATTATAGTGGGTCTTTATATTTTGATTGCGAAAAATCCTTCTCCAAACAATGTGCTTCTATACACCAGTTGTTGTTAAATCAAAGCTTTTTCAAAACATTCACATCTTTGGTATAGCCTATAGCATATAACTATGTCATTACAATGTTTGAACAATATGATAGAGGCACATGCCGAGTGTTCCATAGAAAAACAAACACTGCATATCTGCCTGTAGTACTTACTTGAAAAATGTATTTTTTAATAAGGCCTAACTAATTAATAAGGGATAACTTATTTCTCACCTAAAATGTGTTCAGAAACTGTTTTTGGGAACTGCTACAGTGAAATATGATACGATTAAGATGTTAAAAATACATAATGTACTCAGCTTGTTTGTTCTTTTGGTACACTAAATAACAAGGGTTACAATGTTAATTTTCTCTCCTCTGTCTTCGTCGCTTGCTCTAATAATATAACTTTTAGTTAAATGATTCAATTACATAATAAATTGGGTAAATCTAAGTCCCCAAGGCAATGTGAATGGGAAAACGAATTGCTTATAAATAGTAAGAAATTTTTTTATGACCAGTCATTCACAAATTACAAGCAGTGCGCTACATATGGTGCTGCTGGAATTATATCGATATTGTGAAAACTGCAGGTGCTGAAAATCAAGTAAGGAGACAAAGAATAAGAAGAAAAAGAAAAATGAAGAACAATATGTGCTTGCAATGACGCAATCACATAATAAGGCAATCATTGTCTACATGCAGATAGCCCTTTCTGCTAGAAAGGTCATGTCATTTAATGAGAGCAGCATTTTTTTTCAATAATGTTTGTGGGCCTAGTAACTTCTTTATGGTGCTGACTAGTTGGAGGTGCAGTGTGACAAGAATCGGCCCCTCGATCTGTGGAGAACTTGCCAACAAGGCAAGGTCAGGGCAGATTGGATATGAAAAATAGACAAAAAATAAAGAAAGATGGAAAGGAACTTATCCAACCTTGGTCTTCAACTAGCTTTTTTATTAGCACGGTATCTCTCTCACAATGGAAAGCTTAAGCGCTAATCTGAATATTTTCATAAAAGGAAGTAAGAATATCTTCATGGGCAGAGCTAGCCAGGACTGAGAACAAAGCGCATTGGAAGGAATATCTTGCTTTTAAAGATGAAGTCCTCGCTACCTGCTGCTAGCCACTGCCAGAGTAAAATTGCACTTTGAATTGAATTGCATTCCGCTTTAGCAAAGAGATGAAGGGGCACTCAGCACAGTCTACACCTCAGAGAGTAAGTACCTATTTTTTATAGAACTGATTGGGCTTCTCTCAGAAAGCCTCCTCTCTCTAAACCACATCACACCAGACATCGTGCACTTCAGACGCTCTGAAAATCAGCCTGACATAATTGCACTGTGGCCCACCTGCCTGAGACTAAATCTACCACATTCAGTATTCAAAGTGGGAAATGGTTCTTCTATTCTCTGCCTTTGGACAGCTTTACGATACACACAACCCCTTCCCTAATGAAGGAGCCTCCAGTCTGACATTCATGGGCTTTTAACAACTAACCATTGCACTTTATTATTCAGGCAGCTTCTGTGACTAGAGCCACAGTAAAGTAACCTGACTTAGCGCCTGTAACAATGGTTAGATAGGCTAGATTGGCTAGAAGTCTGGTGTCCTCGACCCTCATACAGTAGCATAACAAACACATTTTGTGGTTGAATTTGTGGTTGATGTTTTCTTCCACGTCTGATCATACAGTTATTGTGTAAAATGAGACGCGGGTGCTGGAAGGACGCCGGAGAGAGAGGGAGAGGCATTATATTCTCTCTGTCTCGTTGAGATTCAGTGTTCGTTCTCCGCCCAGCCTCCCACACACTCCAGAGAGAGTGGTAGCAGTGGGGGTGTGAGAAAGAGAGAGAGAGAGAGAGAGAGGCCCAAACACACCAGCAGCCCAGCCCACTTGTCAGCCTGTCTGTCCATCAGCCTACCTCTGCATTTTATTTTGTTAGGGGACCCGTGAATGAGAGACAAACCTGGGCTATACCGCAAAGCCCTCATGCTGTAACCTATGTCAAGATCTGCACACTCAAATGTCACTTTTGTCCTTCATTAATGTGCAAATGCCTTGTATCCATCCTTGTATGCTAGTCACTTCACAGCTAAATTGTATTTGTATTCAACAGCCTTTTTCCCCCTAATCTAAACACGAAAATGGCTGAGAGTTGCCAAATGAAGAGAAAGAGTGGAAAGGTTGAATCAGTCTCTGTTGTAGTATAATGTAGTATTGTAATGGTATTAATTAATTCCCCAAAGGACAACTAATCAGCTGCCTTATCCTGGCTAAGACCTACACCTTGCAGCCAGATACACAGATGAGGTCTTCAGGGCTACTTTCTGTCCACCTTTGGAGAACTAAAGGTCAGTGTTACAGTACCTCACCATAGGCCACCCAGTATCTTGGATTACACATACCAAGATAACATTCCTATTTGGAAAGGACCCTAAGTGTAAAGATGGGGAGGATAGCAAAGGTTAACGAAACAAAATATATAATAATAATGATATTAGCCCACCTAAATATTTCTGGGCCTACACTGTTGGGGAAACACAGAATAAAAGAAAGAATTGCAGGCATCCCAGGTGGCACCCTAGCAAGGTAATCCATCACAAAGTCTTGACTGTGTCACTATCTGACAAGACGCTGCACAGCCCCATAGGCCAGGCCTAGACAACAGGGACTTCCTGGTTTCATTATGCTCTAGCAACCATCACATCAGGCTCCAGCACCTACGAAAACTAAGTGAGGTTGTCAGATGAGTGAGTCTAACCTAATGCATGTTGACCCATGGGACAAAAAAAGCCATTTGCTGCTCTACAGGTACTGTGTCCTTCTGTTACATGTCTGTATAGAAAGCAACATTCTGCCTGACGACAGATCCCCTCTACAGTGCTAAACACATAGCTTAATGGCCGCTGAGGGAGAGGTACCGGAGACAAACTCAACAGGCTGCCAGCCTGCTACTGCCAGCTGGACTGCCTCCATGCAGATGAGATGAGCCAGAGTGAACCCAGGAGATCACATTGATGTGTTATGGGCCTTATGGAAAGTGTTATTAACACACATGCTATTTGCTTATTGCTCTTATTATTGTAACATACAAGTGCCATTGTAAAAGATGAAGTTCATCAAATTCATCTCAGTAAAATGTAAAGACAAACCTATACTGTACAGTCGAGGTCAAAGTTCTGTGTTCTTAAAGCAGCTTCAGTGTTCTTAGATCTTTTTGTCAGTAGTTACTATGGTATACTGAAGTAAAATTACAAGCATTCCATGTGACAAATGGTTTTATTGACAATTACATTAAGTTTATTCAGAGTCAATATTTGCACTGTTGACCCTTATTTTTCAAGACCTCTGCAATCCGCCCTGGCATGCTTTTAATTACATCCTGACAGAAGGCAGCCCATTCTTGCATGATCAATGCTCGGAGTTTGTCAGAATTTGTGGGTTTTTGTTGGTCCACCCGCATCTTGAGGATCGACCACAAGTTCTCAATGGGATTTGTTATCACTTTTGGCTTATGGCAAGGTGCTCCATCATGCTGGAAAAGGCATTGGTCGTCACCAAACTTTTATTGGATGGTTGGGAGAAGTTGCTATCGAAAGATGTGTTGGTACCATTCTTTATTGGCCCTTGGCTGAGAAGCAACCCCACACATGAATAGTCTCAGGATGCTTTACTGTTGGCTTGACACAGGATTGATGGTAGTACTGAACTTATCTTCTCTGGACAAGGGGTTTTCTGGATGGCCCAAACAATCAGAAAGAGGATTCTACAGACAAAATGACTTCCCTTGTCAATCCCTGTACCTTCTGCAGAATATTAGTCTGTCCTTGATGTTTTTCCTGGAGAAAAGTGGCTTCTTTGCTGCCCTTCTTGACACCAGGCCTTCCTCCAAAGGTTTTCGCTTCACTGGGCATGTAGATGCACTCACACCTGCCTGCTGCCATTCCTGAGCAAGCTCTGTACTGGTGGCACCCCGATCCCACAGCTGAGAGAGTCTTGGTGCTTGCTGCAACTTCTTGTGCATCCTGACGCCTTCTTCACAACAATTGAACCTCTCTCCTTGAAGTTCTTGATGATCCGATAAATGGATGATTTAGGTGCAATCTTACTAGCAGCAATATCCTTGCCTGTGAATACATTTTTGTGCAAAGCAATAATGACAGCATGTGTTTCCTTGCAGGTAAACATGGTTGACAGAAGAAGAACAATGATTTCAAGCACCACCCTCCTTTTACAGCATCCAGTCTGTTATTTTAACTCAATAAGCCTGACCTATATAAAATAATAATCACAATAAGAGTGACCTCCAGCCTTGACTTGTCAACACTCTCACCTGTGTTAACGTGACAATCACTGAAATGATGGCAGGCTGGTCCTTTTGTGGCAGGGCTGAAATGCAGTGGAAATGTTTTTTGGGATTAAGATTATTTTCATGGCAAAGAGGGACTTGGCAGGTCATCTGATCACTCTTCCTGACATTCTGGAGTATATGCAAATTGCCATCATCAACACTGAGGAAGCAGACTTTGTAAGAAGTAGTATTTGTGACATTCTCAAAACTTTTGATCAAGACTGTACTGTGGAGAGTATGGTGAAGAGAGATGGTCCGGAGTATAGTGCAGAGGAGCTCACACACTGGATGCTTTTGGTCAGCTTGCACCATTATCAAACCTTGCTGTCTAGAGCTGCGGATAGCTTGGGATAGGTGGGGATAGGTGGGGATAGCTGGGGATAGGTGGGGATAGGTGGGGATAGCTGGGGATAGGTGGGGATAGCTGGGGATAGATGGGGATAGATGGGGATAGCTGGGGATGCAGGGGATGGTTTCTCCTCAACATATTCAGAAAGGGAATCATCGCCAGGCATTGTCAACTTGGAGTATGTGGATTTGTCCTCTTGCTTTTTTAAATGTATGCAGGTACTGTAAGGCACTCCGGATAAGAGTGTCTGCTAAATTATTTAAATTTACATATCCTCCTGAAGAAACAGCATTTTCTTTCTGACTGTATACAGTACATATGTACCTCTGAGTAAATGTCAAGGAAAAACAGCTGCATGAGGATATGAACCAGCATGATGATAAGGCTGTAATTGTTGTGAGAGATTTGAATCAAGCAAACTTAAATCACACGTCAACAAGAAGCCACTGAGAGAGCCACCAACACTGAGGGCAGTTAGATACAGGAGGCTGATGATGCTGCAGGATTGCTTTGAGAACACAAACTGGAACATGTTCAGACATTCATCCACCAAGGTTACCACCAACACTGAGGAATAGCATTCACAACAGAGAAACTCAAAAGCTGGTGAAAGGCTGTATTTTACTGTAGCATTTAATGTCACCATAAAGTACCACAATGACTTTGGCGAATGACGTGTCCAAGATAAGTAAATAAAACATTTTCAAATCCAATAAAAAAGCAAACAGAAAACACAGAATCTATGTTACAAGGAACTACACACCATGACAAAGGTCAATCCATCTGTGAGGCGCGAACCGAATCCCCCCTCAACACATTCTACGCTTGCTTTGAGGCAGACAGCACTAAGCCAACCAGAGAAGAACCTGTACCACTGGACGACCAGGTGCTCCCACTCTCTGAGACTGGCAAAAAAATGAGTGCTCACAATGCCACTGGTCCAGATGGCATCCCTGATGGCGTCTTCAGAGTGTATGCCAACCAGCTGGCCGATGTTTTTACAGACCTCTTCAACCTCCCCTTGTCACAAACTGTCATTCCCACTTCCTTCAAAGTGACCACCATCTTCCCATTGCCCAAGAAAACCAAGCTAATATATCAGAATGAATATCGCTCTGTTGCAATTGCAGTATCTTCAAAGTGCTTTGAGAGGCTTCTCATGGCCAACATGAAAGGCAGATTGCCAGGTTCTTTGGATTCACTCCAATTTGCATAACACAAAATAGATCAGTGGAGGGTGCCATTTCCATTGATTTACATGTGGTTGCAACACAACTTGAGTAGAGGAAAATGTAAGTAAGAATGCTGTTAAGTGACTCTAGTTCAGCATCCAACATGGCCCTGTGCAGCTCAGTTGGTTAAGGCACAGTGTTTGTACTTCTAGTGTTGTTGGTTCACTTCCCACAAGGAGGGTGGGGAACTGCAGAAATATATACACTCTGCTCTGGATATGTGTCTGCAAAATGATGTAAATATATTGCTCCCTCCAATGCAATCACCAAGCTCAGAGATCTGAGTCTGGACACCACCCTGTACAACTGGATACTACATTTTTCAACAGGCAGACTTCAGTAAGGATTGGCAACAGCTCCTCCTCTTCACTAATTCTTAACATTGGAGTTCCCCAGGAGTGTATCCTCTGCCCATAGCTTTAAACGCTGTTCACTCATGAGTGCATGGCTCTGCATACCTAAAGCCGATGCTGTGTTTTGTTGTTCCTATTACGGTACTATTGTTCACTAAACTATTTTCTGTAGTATTTTGAGTATCTCAGTATTCGACTAGGAATTAGCAAGTAAGTAATGTGGTTTGCTTTGTAAGTAATGTAGACAACCATTGAACTTGAACACATACACTGCTTGCAGCTTGGCAAGCTGTCACTCCACTGGCACCAATCTTCAGCAAACATCGACATCACTTAAAGAACTGGACATGGCCAACCACCGCCCTCCATAACCCCTTCTCAGAATAGCGACAGAGGCCACAATGCTACAGATGGCCTCAAAATTACAATAGATTAAAGAAGGGAATAGGAGAACAAATGGAAGAGGACAGTGGTCTTGAGAGGACTGTCAGGAAAATGAATGTTTGTGTATCTGAATAAGTACTTGGAAGCCTGATCAGATACTGAAAGGAAAATCACAGTGGCAGCAACCACCAGATAATTCTTCCCGTCTCTGCTGCCGTTTTGTTCTCTGTGTATCTCTCGCTCTCGCCTTTTCTCTGTCTGTCTCACTTGCTATTCTGTTGGTCTCAGTTACATGCATCGCATACACACACACTTGAATGAACATCCACATATCGAGGCAGCACATAACCATTAACACAAAGCAATACCTCATCAGAAACTTTGCCCTTACATATGTATGACAACAACCTGAAGGCCATGTACTGTACATGTGAACATAGGGTGGACCCTTCGAATATCAATATTGCAAGCCTGCATAGACAACTAAGGCTGGTGAGGCGTAACATGAGGGGCTTGATGTGGTTGAATAAATTCAAAAGTGACCTTAGTTTTAGTGCATATTTACAAGGGCATTTTGCTGAACCATTACATACATCATATTCTCAGATTACAGTCTCTTTTAGGGTTAATAGGCTAATACAAAGACAACATCACTATTGAAATAAAGGGAGATTGATTGAGACGTGTAGGTTTTGACACTATATAGCTTGACTTATATGTACAATATGTGAGGGAACTTGAAATGTTTATACATGACCAGAAAATATGAAATATTTACCTTGCACTTTTCTCTTCATCGTATTTTAAATATTTTTCAAGAGTGCAGAATTGTTAGCGATCCATACCAGCATGCTTTGCATATTTTAATTGGGCTACTTTTCATGTCTATTATGAATGTTTTGAAACTGTGATTGCATTGTAATTGTGCCTGCTTGTTGTTTGTATTATATTTGAAGCAATTTCTTTGGGAATTTTTCAGGATGTTCATGTGTACCAACTGTAGTAATGTAGACCTTTCCTTTTGGGATAGTCTGTGGGTTGGTGTATTACATGAATATGATATACAGTTTACTGGTTTTATGCCTTGTTACAGACTGGGGGCACTGCATGACACAGTAAAGACATCTTATATTTTGGTCTTAGTGTCCTCCTCCATTAATTTGGCTGGTGGAGGTCGCTAGAAAATTCTAACTGTAAATATTAACCTTTATTTTACAGGGAAGATGTACTGAGACCAGAGTCATTTTTACAGTTGTGCCCTGTGATACAACAATATAAAAACAGTAGCCAAAGATCTTAAACAGAATAAAAGTATAAAAAATAATTACATTAAAATAAAGCACTGACATAAAATTGGCTTGTACAATTCCCTTTATATGCTGTGAAGGAAGAAATGTTTTGTTTCTATAAAAAAGCCAATTCTCACTGTCAGCTTCCTCAACAGCTCAGTAATGCTATATGTCTTGTCGGCCTTCATCATCAACCAGGGGGTCTCGTCGGCTGATGTCTGCAACTCCCAGGTGGTCTCGGCTGATGTTGGCGCACCACTGGTGGTCTCAGCAGTCATTGTCTCCTTGTTGGGGGTCTAGGCGGCCACCAGATGCTGCCAGGTCCCCTGCTGCTGAGACCTCCGCTGATGATGCTGACCACTTCCTGGAGGGAAAGAGCCTATTTTCCAGCCGTTGTAAGCTACCGGCCATCAGGGACCGGAACCTCCACCCCAGGCATTGAAGAAGCCCCGGCAACAGACCCGGAGCTGGTGGAGATGTGCTGGGGGTTTCAGGGGCCAGCACCCCTGGCTGTAGAATTGAGGGATGAGTCCCGTCACTGGCCGCAGGGCTCAGGGGTGGCCACCACTGGACGAGGAGTTGGAGACCCCACCCCCTCCTCGATTGCAGGCATCTGGTCCCCTGGGAGAGCTGCAGCTTGGTGGTCCTCTGGCAAGGGTCCTGACGGGTCCTGATGAGCCTTCGACATGGTGGAGGGCTCTACGGGTTCAGAGAATGTCACTGCTGGCACGGGGAAGATGAGCGAAGCAGAGATTGCCGGCATGTTGAGGGGAACGTTTGACCACCATGGTGGCTGGTGGGAAGACTGGTCTTACTAAACCAGACAGAGGACGGTCCCGCAGGTCGACGAGCACTCCCAACTTTCTGGGGTGTGGGACAGGCATTGAATGAGACTCTAGCTGACTAGGGTGGCCGACAGCTAGAGTGGAGTTGGGGCGCGCCTCTAGCCAAGTAGGGTGTATGCTTTGGAGATCCTTGTCTCCCTAACCTTCCTCCTCCTCTGCTTCTTCCTGGTCTGTCTCCTAGCAGAATATGTCATTTTCATCTTCACCAACGTCCCCTCAGTCCTGCTGCTCCTGCTCCTCTCTGACGTCCTCTGTCCAAGCGGGCTGTTCCTACCCGCTTGTGCCCTCCCCCAAAAAAATATTTGGGAAAACCACGGTGGCTGTGGGTGGTGTCTCTGTATGTGGAGTGGGAGGGGTAGGCAGCCCAAGCCATGTCTCTCCCTCAGTGGCCCGTAGCTCCAATCATCGGTCCCACCTTGCCTATTCAGCACCCTGCAGGGAGAGTCGAAGGCACTATACACCTCTTCTGCTATCCCAGTGTTGTGGGGATAGTGGGTATAGTCCTTCGATTCGAGTTAATTATTGTTTACCCAATTAATATTTAGTTCCCAGCATTTTTACGTTAATAATGTTTATATAAATTCTAATTGCACCAACACCTTTGCCAAAATGGAATCACAAATGTTTACTGTGACGGCAGAGACGCAGTAGACGAGGTGCCAGACAAAGATAACTTCTTAATAACATCTATATTAGCTACTATATTAGCTAACTCCTGTGTCTGCTTTAGAATTAGAAAGTCTCTTCCAAAACAAAGCAGACTCTTGGAAAATTAGTTTCCAAAACAGTAAAGAAATTAATTGCAGATATTTCAGTCAGGTATCTAGCTCTACACTCAGTAGCTAGCTAGCCAGCATTCAAAAACTCTGGCTATGTACTGTACATGCCAGTAACTGTAATAACTGGCTAAATGTGTAGCGCAAATATATAGCCTAACTGTCATTCTAGCTAATTTTATTCATTTAATAAGAGAATGAAAGAAGTGCAGTGAAAGACAAACACATGGTAAAATCGTAAAACCCACCATCTTGGATGTGAAATTAACAGCTATGCAACACTGAAACACTGTTGGTTATGAGAACTGTGTGTAGAGTTTTGAAAAAGAGATGTAAATATTGAGAAATGGGTCCTAGTGATTGTAATAATAATAATAATAAAAAACTAACTACAAATAGTACACAGAACTTAGAAATAGGTATTTTGAAATTAGCAACATACACTCACCTAAAGGATTATTAGGAACACCATACTATTACTGTGTTTGACCCCCTTTCGCCTTCAGAACTGCTTTAATTCTAAGTGGCAGTGATTCAACAAGGTGGTGAAAGCATTCTTTAGAAATGTTGGCCCATATTGATAGGATAGCATCTTGCAGTTGATGGAGATTTGTGGGATGCACATTCAGGGCACAAAGCTCCCATTCCACCACATCCAAAAAATGCTATATTGGGTATCTATCTGGTGACTGTGGGGGCCATTTTAGTACAGTGAACTCATTGTCATGTTCAAGAAACCAATTTGAAATGATTCGAGATTTGTGACATGGTGCATTATCCTGCTGGAAGTAGCCATCCGAGGATAATAAAGGGATGGACATGGTCAGAAACAATGCTCAGGTAGGCCGTGGCATTTAAATGATGCCCAATTGGCACTAAGGGGCCAAAAGTGTGCCAAGAAAACATCCCACCACCACCAGCCTGCACAGTGGTAACAAGGCAGGATGGATCCATGTTCTCATTCTGTTTACGCCAAATTCTGACTCTACCATCTGAATGTCTCAACAGAAATTGAGACTCATCAGACCAGGCAACATTTTCCCAGTCTTCAATTATCCAATTTTGGTGTGCTCTTGCAAATTGTAGCGTCTTTTTCCTATTTGTAGTGGAGATGAGTGGTACCCGGTGGGGTCTTCTGCTGTTGTAGCCCATCCACCTCAAGGCTGTGCGTGTTGTGGCGTCACAAATGCTTTGCTGCATACCTCGGTTGTAACAAGTGGTTATTTCAGTCAAAGTTGCTCTTCTATCAGCTTGAAGCAGTCGGCCCATTCTCCTCCTCAACAAGGCATTTTCGCCTCATTCTTCAAACTTAACATTTAGCTTATTTGGTCAATGTTTCTGTATTTACCATAGTTGTCTAATTACTGAGGATATTTGTTTAATAGTGATAGCATATACATTTAAGTTGTCTCACTAAATAAATAAATTAATGAAACTTGTACAGTAGGAAATAACACATGTAAAGGGGGTAGATTATTTGCAGTTACTCTTTACCCCCATCACAAAATGGGCTATTGCACAATGAAACTCCCAGGCTGAAAATGTGTCTCACTCCGGCCCTGATACATGCTAGCTACCACGCATGTTGCTAACATTTATTTTAGTGAGCAGGTCAATCAAGCATTCATGTTGTACTTTGTCTCACTTCAAAACTCAAGTCATATCATGAAGTAGGACTGTCCCCGACTAAGAAATCTTTGGTCGAACAAGATTTCATTGATCTCTCTTACAATCAACTAATCAAGATTAAAAAAAATATATATTTTCATAAATGTCACAGTCAATGTTTTTAATGAAACGCGTTACAGCATTAATGGAAGAAATAGTCAGAAACAAATACATAAGTCATAAGGGCATTTGACAAGACAAACATAAATTGGATCTGACTCAATGTACAGTATAGTAGCTGCAGGCCTTTCTAGATTACGCCATTATAAAATTATACTTAATATTAAGCCTCATGCGTTACCTGTTGTTGCTCAATGCCAATATAATTACAACTGCCTGGTTGTATGTAACTGTAATAAGTAATATCCATGTAGCGATGTTGTTTAACATGCAAGTGGCGTTTTTATATGTAAAGAACTAGTGGGGCACCAACCATTTCAAAAGACAGGCTACATACCAGTAAATTTACAATACTCTGTCTTGCTACTGATGTTTTTTAACACGTCATCAAACAGCAGGGATCCACAAAAAACCTTTAACTACAGAGCAGATTGCTTCTACCAGGTGAGAGAGAGATTTAGAGTGTGTGTGAGAGAGTTTGTGCGTGAGAGAGAACAAGAGAGTGTGTGAATGCACCCCTCTCTATTTCTCACATGTAACATTACCACTGTCACAAACCTAATTAAGAATGCAATATTTAAGCCAACACAACCAAACTCATAAATAATGGGCATACAGGCTATACGGAACCAGCAATGAGCTCAACGCCACTGAAGGCCACAACAATGCACAGATACCTTTTTAGGGATTCAAATCCATTCTATGACAACAATATTATGACAGCAACCTTAATGGATAAGCATTGACACTGACACTCATCATCATCTATATCAATCGATCCAGCACAACAATATGGCCACTGCACAGACCAGCACCACAAAGGCAGGATGATAATATATGAATTCACTAACTGGCGAAGGGCTCACTTTTCCATGCGTTGAGTTGCGGCTTTCCCATCATTGCGAGAGAAACACTTCAATGTGTAAAAGTTCCTCTCTGACCTTGACCAAGCACCATTTCCGCCAAGTAGCAAAAACTGATGTGTGCCTGCTTTTGTATGCTAACCGTTCGAAATCCACTCCACGTGAAAGTGGCAGTTAAGAAATCACTCCTGTGGCTGGTAGCACCAAGGCGCTTTATTTCCAGTTTCTCCTCCATAGTAAGGGTTTCAAACCTGTGCTCTAGTCTTAAATCCACTTTGTTCATTTTCTCCAGTTATCTGGCGATAGTGAAGCTAACAAGCTGAGACAATCTCCCCTCCATCACTAATGTTAGTGCCAGACAGACAGAGAGCCAATCAACTCTGAAATATGACATGACGCTGTCGTGGGGCTATGGGCTGTCTGCCCCACTAGGCCTCAAATTCATGTGATCTCCTTTGAACGCACTAACAATCTGAGCATGCATATTAATATTTTCTCATATCATAGACATTGCATTGTGAGAGTGGCTAGCCCAGGGGATGGCAAACTTTTTAGGTTGAGGGCCACATTTTGTTTTTGAAACCAGCGAAGGCATAATATACAGTTGTATGCAAAGGTTTAGGCATCCCTGAAAATTTCCATGATTTTCATTTATAAATAATTGTGTGAAATGAAGTTTATTGGATGAACAGAAAATGTGCAATATGCATCAAAAAGAAATTAGACAGGTGGGTAAATTAGGGCTCCCCAACAGAAAAATTACATCAATATTTACTTGAGCCTCCTTTAGCAGAAATAACAGCCTCCAGATGCTTCCTATTGCCTGTAATGAGTGTCTGGATTCTGGATGAAGGTATTTTTTGACCATTCCTCCTTGCAAAACATCTCCAGTTCAGTTAGGTTTGATGGTTGCTGAGCATGGACAGCCCGCTTCAAATCACAGATTTTCAATTATATTCAGGTCTGGGGTCTGGGATGGCAATTCCAGAACATTATACTTCTTCATCTGCATACATGCCACAGTGGATTTTGAGCAGTGTTTTGGGTTGTTGTCTTGTTGAAAAATCTACATTATACTCAAGTATCTGCTGATATTGAGTGGAATCTATGCGACCCTCAACTTTAACAAGATTTCTGGCTACACAGATTTTCTGGCTACACAGCCCCACAGCATGTTGGAACCTCCACCAAATTTTACTGTTGGTAGCAAGTTTTTATCTTGGAATGATGTGTTCTTTTGCCGCTATGCATAACGTCCCTTCTTATGAACAAATAACTCCATCTTTGTATCATCAGTCCACAGCACCTTCTTTCAAAATGAAGCTGGCTTGTCCAAATGTGCGTTTGCATACCTCAAGCGACTCCATTTGTGGCGTGTGTGCAAAAAAGGCTTCTTCTGCATCACTCTCCCGTATAGCTTCTCCTTGTGCAAAGTGTGCTGAATTGTTAAACGATGCACAGTGACACCATCTGCAGCAAGACGATCTTGTAGGTTTTTGGAGGTGGTCTGTGGGCTGTTTTTGACCATTCACACCATCCATTGCCTTTGCCTCTCCAATATTTAACTTGGCCTGTCACTTCTTGCCTTAACAAGAACTGTGTCCAATAACACGGGTGCCAAAATTTATGTACCTGTCTTATTTCGTTTTCAATGTACTCGCTGGTAGGTTTTAAAAGTAGTGTAGCTGGGCATTGATGAGTGTTTTTTATATAAAATGGAATGAATATATGGTATGTCATTATGTTTTGCCCTGTCCTCATATACAGCACCTTACTCATTAGAGATCTCATAACAAATCTGGACTCATATGCCATTCTAAATAATGAAACATATCGCTGGAAGAATGGGCCTTTGTTAAGAATCACACACAGGTGTCCAATATTAAATGATGCTCCAGCTATTGGAACATTGCAATAAGGTTCATATCTCTTGATGTCTTCACAGAATATCGGAATTGTCTAATATCCCTGACAAGATCATATTGGCTACTCTTGATTTGGAAAGCCTGTACACAAATATTTCTTATGAAAAAGGCCTAACTGTTCTAGGATATTACCTACAAGAATGGAGCCGAGAAACACAGAGTGAAGTCATCTGTAAATTGGCTTCACTATTTCTGAAGGTACATTCTCTTCGAATAAGTGGATTTGAAATGAGTTCCACTTTTGCACTAAACTATGCTTCTTTATACAGTATCTGGACTATTCTGAGCACACATTCATCCACAGCACCCTTACTTCTCCAAGGTCCTCAAATGGTTCCGGTACCTTGACCATATTTTGTGTGGATTAGACAGCAATTTTTCTGAACAGTATTATCACTGAAATAAGTGTTCTCTTGAATAAGACCATAAAAGTGTGCACTTTCTAGACATGTGGATAGATTGCTAATGCGGCACTTATTACCACTATCAAAAAGAGACTGAAACACTTTTGTTGCATCCCGTGTGGTGCAGCGGTCAAGGACATGAGAAATAGGGTGGGAAGAAAAGTGGGCAAAAAATGAGACAAAAATAAATAAACAAAAGTAAGCAGTGCTCAACCAACTGCCCTCACAAATTCTTATACAATGGCTGGTTTTACAGGCTCAGACATGTTGCAAGCAACATAGTACAATTGATAAAACTGTTTGCCTTAACCAGTATTTGTTACACAATATAATGTAAAAGGCAGGATCACATGCAAAATGTGATTTACATGATGTGCTACGTTCATGATTCAGTGGACAAAAGAAGATGAAAGGTTCTCTGCTGCCTGTCAATTTGAAAGCACTATTCCAGGGCTTTCACAGTGAGTCTTCTGTACTATTCCAGGGCTTTCACAGTGAGTCTTCTGTACTATTCCAGGGCTTTCACAGTGAGTCTTCTGTACTATTCCAGGGCTTTCACAGTGAGTCTTCTGTACTATTCCAG